>QVOA01021583.1:0-14214 GCA_014825685.1 Pseudomyrmex cubaensis
AACAAAGTATATAAATATATGTATACTATGACGTGTATAATTTTTTTTTTTTTTGCTATTATATTTGCGATCTAATTTCATCTAATTTGATTTTAATTTTTGTATCCCTCATTAAAATCTTATTTTTCCTGATCAATACAATTTAAAACATTAATGATGACGCGTGTAGTATTACGCGATAGTCTTTTCGGTGTTTCTTTTTTTGTTTTTTTTTTTTATTTTTTCGCTTCCAAAATACGAATCCAGCAAGTTCGGTACGAATGTTGCAGTTACGCGTAACACGCGCCATCATCAGAGAAACATATCTGGCGATACGTCGTTGAAGAATACCCTAATCTCGCATCGGACCCGCTGGGCGCAATGTTCGCGGCTGCCGCACGTCCAAGGCGCCTCATACTCCTCTCGCAAGTCTCCTCTCTCCGAGCTCGTGTTCATGAATTGCATGGTCTCGCTAGGGGGACGCTGCCTAGTAGCTACTACTTATTTAATCCTAATTTCTGTCCCGGGGCACCCGCTGGGTTACCATATCGCGTCGACGTGCGTACTTCGCGATTACGCGGACGAAGGTCAAACGGGAGCGCACGCGATAATAAGAATTCCGAAGCCTTTAATCCGATACGCTGCCGTGTGATTTATCGTTTAACATTGTTATATAACGCTATTATTGAATTTGTTTACCGCATCGCATCATCCTAGCCTCGATTCTTATACCGTTTTCGGACGAAGTTTCGTTCGTCGATTACGTGCAGTTTCCAACCGTGTGTGTGTGTGTGTGTGTGTGTTGGGAATTGCGCGAGAGCAGATCATCATTTCGCGTATAACCACGCAAACGCATCGCGGATGTCATTATTATCAGTATTATCGCAACCGTTACCACAGTACGTTTGAGTCTGTAACTGTACCCGCGGAAAGATAACGAAGTGCCTGACTTCCTGGATATCTTTATTACGGCACCGCGCGGAATAAAAGACAAAAATAACGCCATAAAGAAATCAATCTCCCGTGTATGCGCTGAACTCGCCACGTTAAAGCCGGAAAAAAAATACGACACGTGAGAGACGTTTCCTCAGAACCCGGCTATCACGGTGTTCGCTCCGCACGGTGAGCATAAACACGCAGCCTCTCGACAATCATCCAAAGCGGAATTCGCGAATTCGCGTGTCGTATTTTTTACTTTTGTTTTTTTTTTTTTTTTATATAGATGTATGATAATGAGGATTTCCGTTGCGGCAATTATATCGACGATAAGTGTTTTATTATTATTGCTAAAAAAACTAGCTTTTGTGGCGGCAAATGGTTGTTAATTTGATATTTATTATGCGACTATTTGTTTTTTTTATATACTGATTCTTATTTATTTACTTAAGAAGCTTTATTTTTCACATTTTTGTTTTATGAACGGCAGTTGCTAAAATTTGCTATCTTATGTCGAGTGTTTGTGTTGTGCGAAGTTTTGGACAGGTCTTGTGATCTTTTAATTTTTAACTTTTATATTTGAAATTTTTTATTTCTGAGAATGATTCTACATAGAAATCGAAACGCAAGGTTTTACAACAAATCGTTTGCACATCAACATTTGTGCAATGTTCAAGGCTTATGTTGGGTCTTGTTTTTTTGGATTTTTAAACTTTTATCTTTTTGGATTTTTAAACTCTAACTCTGAAAATATTGACATTTATGTTTGATGCGATTTTTCATTAGTTAAAATGTTGCAGAAAATGTATGGGACTTTATTTAACATTCTAAATTAAGAAAATAACATCAATTTTGTTTTTATTTTTTGCTTTTCTTTCAAAAATATACTACTTAAAAAATATCTCGTATTCAAAAGTTCCTGGGACAAAAAGTTCAGGATTAGATTTAAAAATAATATACTTAGTTTATGCCATTGCGAGAGATATGTTGTTCATAATTTTATACATCACATAACTCTTGTTATAACACACTTAAAATTTATTCATGATTTTTCAATTCCATCGCGCGTTGGAATTCTGGGCATGAAGGATTTCAACTAAGCGTCTCTCGTGTCTTCTTCAATTTTTATAGATACACCGTATACACCTTCTCGCGTTTATTATATTTACATTATGTCGATGTGAGTTACCGAAGAACGTATGTGCGACCGGATTAACAGTCTCGCGAGGCAGCCTGTACTCTTCGTCTTGTATAGTCTCCCATAACATTTATCTTGCAACGTCGTTTCGGAATTATGCAAAATACGTCGAAATCTGAGCGTACTCGGCGAGTACGCGCGCGCGCGCGCGTTCCGGTCCGCGCACCGCCGGCGCGGTGAGCATGCAAGTAAACGCGATCGTAACTCATTGTAAGTTCACGCCGGCCGTGCCCCGCGCTTAACTCACACGCATGTCACTAACTCGCTGATGTACAACGACTACGTGTCGGCTTTGCTTAGGACGCGATTACGCGCTAATGCGTTTCTCGGCATTGCGTGTACCCTACGCTGGGCGCGCTGCGGCCGGCGGCGACGAGCAATAATTGACACGTCAAAATTAACGAGAGAAAATCGCAAAATCTTTGTGCCCGTGATAGACTTTGTGCGTACACATACATTTTTTCATATCTGTAATGAAGTTACCTGAAGAGAAAACCTGAACAATTTTCTCTTGAGAATTCCGATAATTTTCGACTCCTCTTGCAAAGCTGCTTTGAAAAAACAAAAAAAGTTACTACAAATGTTTTTCCACATATTTATAGAATCTCGGGTTGAAGTAGATACAATCTCGCGGTCGAGATATAAAGTTTCTTTTAATCTGACAAGATATCAAAGTATCGATATTGTCGTAATCTGTCGTGGCGCCGCGAAGATTAAGAGCAACACGATAACTGCGTGCGAGCAAAAGTCGCGATCATAAATCGCGAGATCATTCGCGCGGTACACGATTCCTGTAACAATAAACCGACCGCTTGTAAATTACGCGCAACTCTTTTTAAGAGAATCTCGCGCGAGAGAGAGAGAGAAAGAGAAAACGCGCAACCTTCTTTCTCGAGGAGAAGAAGAGGAACGCGACGCGAGCTCACGAATCGCCGTAGTTCGCTGTCAGATCGTTAGGGTACTGCTCGCGTACGGCTGCATAATTAATAGAAAAGTACAAGCGACAGCAGAGAGAGAGAGAGAAAGAGAGAGCGGCGGTGGCGGCGACGGCGGTGCGATCCGCGGACAAAAGTACCCGAACGAGATGACGGTGGCAGATAATTGTGGCAGGGTACACGGTCGCCTAAGTCGCTCGGAAATTCGAAGGGAGAAGAAAGAGCGAGAGGGAATAGAGGATGGTGGCGAGGGCGGAGAAGGGGGGGGGGAGGACGTGTGCACACGCGTGGCCGAGAAGGGAAAGAGGAATTGGAAGTCACAAGCTCGCAACGCGGAGACGGGACGATCCTCGCGTATGTTCCATACTGTCCGCGGCTGTATACGGCCGCGAGTGCGTGACAAATAAATGCCTGCCCGCAGCGAAGCAAACGGGAATTTGCATTCGTACGCATAATGCGACCGAGTCGTTCCTCTCCGTTCCTCTTCCGAGAGATTTTTGTTCCTCTCTTCCTCCTTTTTCGCCGCATCTCGGTCGTGATCTTTTATTTCCGAAGGGAGATTGTCAAAAGTTCAAAGATTGAGGCGCGTTTTTGTCACACACGGAAGAGAAGAGAAAAACTATATTGGTGTAAATGTTTGAAAAAAAAAAAGATATATTAGATACGTGCTACAATGGAAGACGGTGGGAGAAAAGCTAAATGACGAGTCACGATGAACGAACGTTGACGCATCGACGCATTTCAGTTGAAGTATTTATACAGCGTCTTCAATGTAATATAAAGATGTCCGTATCGATTGACGAAGCGGGCCTGCGTCCCGGCGGGCAAACTTGTAATCAAGATCGAATGCTCGAGGAAGGATGACAGTGGAAAAAGGAACGAGCGCATTAATGCATCCGAGAAGTTAATTGAACCTAGCTCCCGCATCAAAATCGCAAACGTGTCGCTGACATATCTCGCATAAATAATGGATCACCCCCGGACGCGCGTTAATCTATAACCGAGTGTTACTAAATAAGTACAACATTATTCCGGCAGTGTCTCTCTCTCTTTCTCTCTCGCGCGCGATAAGTATTTGCCCGGGCGGTTATAATTCGCCGTACATAATCGGAATAACGCGCGGCAATAACTTACGTACTGCGAGTAATTATTATTGCCGGGCCGCAATTAGTTACTTCTCCGGGGGTGATACTCCGCAACATTTTATTGCTGATTTATCGTCGCTCGCGTGTTAAGGAAACGTATCGCGCGGCGGTGCCCCGCGCGCGCGCGCGCGCGCTCGTTTCGAATGATCGAAAGCCAGTTCCTTATTAAATAGGATTATTTTTATGAAGTCACACCGCGCGCGAAGTCACTTCTCACGCGATACGTTACAGAGGATGTGTCTAACGTCAGTCGTTGTGATTATCAGAATCGCGCGACATTACGGCGGGAGTTGCATTAACGGGCGCGGCTTAATTAACGCTCTCTCTTAATCTTACAAATAAATTTACGTGTGAGAGAAGCTACTACGCGACCAAGATAACGACCTCTGAAAGATGTTTCTCAGAGGTGTCAAAACTGCGATATATAAATCTATAAAATTTTATTCAAGAAGATATACCGGACGAGACTTGTAATCCGACGTTTCGGAGCATCTAAATTTCTTCGTGTTTATTGCACCAAGTAACAAGTGCTTTTACAGAAGCAAGTAAATATAAAAAATTATATAGTGCTTCTAATGATGAATATACAGTGTTTTCTCGAACGCTCTTTTTATACACAACGATAGCACATCACTGTCATCACGAGCATCAAATTTTCTCGTCAACTAGACATTCCAACCATAACCTGTCTCGTAATATTCTTTTATGTCGTTTCTAAATAGCGGGATAGTCTAAGTATGCATGTACAGAGCTCAGAAACAATTCTACAATATGAAAATATGATTAAGTTATAGCGCAGGAAACTGTAAGTAAAAAAAATTTATGCTCAGTTTCGACACTCTAAGAGGATTATCTCGGGAGATCTTAGCATATAATTTATTTGATTCCGTAAGAAAACACTTTTCATTTGGTGCAGTAAATACGTAAGAAATTTCAATCCTTCGACTCCACAAGTGTCCATCGTCGGTATCTCCGATATCCTCTTAACAGTATAAATAACAAAATTATACATTAGACATATTTACAGATTTAGAAAGAGACATATAATAAATTTACAAAATTTACATATGCAAAATACGTTCGAATCCATCGAATGCCTCATCGAAGTTTTATTTTTCTCATACACGATTGCGAACTCTGATGCACATAAAAATTTTCCGGATCCATTAAAACCCGATTTCGAGGAAGAAGTCGACGATACATCGCGCTTTTTCGATTCGCCATCGAAACACGCCACGCTGCCGGTAATCCGAGGAGGGCGCGCCGGTGGCATAAAGCGAGAGAGGCCCCCGTGAGTACGAAGCTGTGTCATGAAACGAGCGGGGTCCCGATACCGAGAGATAGGAGAGCCGAATTCCTCCAAACGTCGCCCGGCATCAGCGCAAACGAGCGTGAACCGCGAACCGATTAAAGGGGGGTTGTTACGACGGGGAACCAACCATACTCTCTTCGTTTGCCGCATCGCGCGTACGCCAAGCCGGCGAATTTTTACGCGAGTTTTTACGGCTGCTTTCAGATTTCGCTGACACGTACGGGCGCTGAGGTGGCGCGCGCTGGCAAAACGCCTGGAATGTCACACAAAGGAGAAGAGCGGACGCAACAGGCGTGATTCTCCCTCCGGCAAATTGCTCGTAAAGAGCCCCGGACGATATAGGTCTTAATGGCCCCCGCGCGCTCACAACCGGCTGAACTAGTTATTGTTCTCGTCGCTTTTCGACCTCGCAAACGATTCGTCGACTTTCTTCATGCAACTAAAAACCGTAAAATAAACTCAAACTGTGTTTGTTTACTGACGCGCTCGAAATGTTTTTAGTCAACGTTTCAGTTTGAAAAATTCATTTCCGCAAAACATGTTTGTCTTCTCCCTGTCTCTTTCTTCTCGATTTCTTTCCTATGATTCGCGAGAAGTTCGGACGATGAGAAGAACAGACATTTCGACGAAATAAAAGAGAAAAGTGAGAGATCGGTGGTCCGCCGCCGCGCCGCACGGAACGACTCACTTATGGTGAAACGTAGAATTCCAGAGATAAGAGGGCACAGCGGGGCCCGGAGTGCCGGAATATTTCAATTTCGTGTGTGTGTGTGTGTGCGCCGCTTATCGCGCGGTCGTTGACTTACCGAGGTAAAAGAAGCGTCGCTTTAACGTAATTACCGACAAACGACTCGCGATGAATGAGCCTATCGCCTCCGAGATTACTTCGAATGATATTCGAACGACAGCGGGACCGGCGCGATATGCCGGTCGCGACGAAAACGTCTCGAAAACGTCCCGAACGTTCGTTTTTACAAATCGTCGTACATACGTTCACCTCGACGATCGATAAATCGTGCACCTTTTTCCCGAAACTCCTTCTCTCGCCCTTCGTTAAAATGCCATCATGCGCGACGAATCAACTACCACTCGGTTCTCACACAGAAAATGGGAATTAAATTCGATGTAAAATTCGATGTAATAATCAATTTGATCCGAGCTTTCCAACATTTTATTTTTTCAATTGCTATCCGCGCGTGAAGCGTACGCGTCAATATCAAATAACATTTTTCTCTTGCCGCTTCGCATAATGATTCGCATTGTTGGCCGCGCGTATGTGTGACATATTATAGACGGCCGACTTTCTCCTCCCGGATAGACATCAAGACTGGAGAGAGGTACCACGGGATGATGCAAATAACAGGAAACCATTAAACTGCATTTATGTCTTCTGGAATGCACGGTTTACGATTTCCTTGTCTCGCTTGAAATTTTCCGCGAAGAGTAGTTCGCGCGCCACGCCGCGATCCTCCCTCCCCCCCATTATCTTCGCAGATGTTGCATTAGCGACGCACTTTCGTCGTGCACTTTTCTTCGGTTTCGCCGCGGCGTTTCATCGGCGCGCCGTACCAACTCGGCATTACTCGGCTTTTATGGATCCCCGATGCGAACGTAAATTAAAGAAACGCTCCGGAGAGAAACGTAAGGACTGGTAGTCGTGTAGCATGCGTGAGCGAAGCGAAGGTGAAAACAGCCGAGGCAGTTAGCGACCAGGTGTTACCTCGGCCCCGAACAAGAGACACTGAGCAACGAGAGAAGAAGAAGCTCCTCACTGTGTTGCACCGGGCTTTTTATATCCGGTTCCATTGGTGATCGTTTATACACGCATCGAATCTCTCTGATATATACGCGCGCTAAACGCGCACTAAAACCCCCAATAGCGCTAAACGCTTTTAATTAAACTTCCTTCGGTGGCGGCTTGTGTTCGTCGCGTTACGTCGGCCTTTCTCTGTGACGGCGCGCTAAATCCTGGCGCATTTCTTTGTCCACGCGAGCGCGGGCGAATATAGCGTAGGCTGATCATAAAAGCGGGGCCGGTCGTAAAAGCGTGAGTACGCGAGGCCGCGTCGAGAGAAGAAAAAGATCACGCGGGGCACTTTCGGGATGCACTCGACGACGACGACGACGACGCCTCGTCTCACGCGATCCAGCTCCGGCACCGGCATTAAGATTTAGCCCGAGATTAGCGAGCATAGCGCGGCGGCCGCCGATGTCTTCGTCGGCGGCAAGAACGATCGCTAAAATTCGCCCTCTCTCCCCTCCCCCCCCAACCTCCTTTAATTCGAGTTATTCGTTTCGACGGACGCATCCGGACGCTTCTTGTTGCTCGCTGCGATTCTTAATTGGAATCGGGGTCGTGTCCCTACCTTCGAAAGCGGCGAGGAGATCGCGGGGAGAAAACTTTTCTGTTTGGGATCCGCGGCCGATTTTTATTTCCGATCTACAAATTAGCCGGATCTCGTTTTTTTTTTGTTTTGCTCGTTGTGCGGTGCAAAGTGCGCTGCACTTACCTCTTAGAGCAACAGACATTCGTTAACGTTCGTTTGTCGAGGTGCAATAATTCTTCGCGTAGTATATTGAAAGTTTTCGATAGCGCAACGCGTTTTTCGTACAGCGCAAATGACGTTTTATCGCGACAGCGAGAAAATTTAATTAAGAAAAAAGGAAACGAGCGAAAAACTGGGTGTCCGTTTTATGAGTTTATTTAAATATTTATATGTCAAACGATTCGATCTATATAATTCAAATCTTCTTCAGTGACAATCTGAAGAGATCGAACTGTGTGTGGTTTGCGCGACGGAGATTTTTTAAGTTCGCGTGTGCAATATAAAATTTATTCAATAACTTTTTCGTCAATAATTTTTTCGAAATTGTTTTTGCGAACTTTTAGACTTTTATTAACTTTGCGTAAGGACAATCTGAAATACAAAAACTTTTTTGATTGTTTTTGCGCAAAGTTAATAAAAGTCTTGAGGTTCGCAAAAAGATTTCGGAAAAATTTATTAACGAAAGTTATTAATTAAATTTTGTAATTACACACGCGATCTTAACAAATCTCCGTAATCCGTAAATCACACATACACACACACAGTCTCTTCGCTTTTCTCGAGCTATGCGCCGTATGCTAATACACCAACAAACTCTCTCTCGCCGGTACTCGTTAACCGAACAAATACTATAAAAGCCGTATAAACGGCTTTGTGGACGGCGCGGCGCTGAGGGAATCCACGAGCCGCGACATTCGAGTTCGCTCACGTTCGCCGCCTAAATCCACAGACGGAGAAACCGCGCGCGCTATTTATCGAGACATACGCATATAAACGTCGTTTCGAATGTCAATCGGGGGACGACGCGTCACGTCGCGTTGCGTTTGCGAGTCACTTCGTGTGTCGCGTAAATCGACACAGCAGCACGAATTTGACCTCTCTCTCTCTCGGGCCTACCTCGGGTCGGGATCGATGTTGACCGCGTCACAAAGCGAGTGTACATCCCGTAGCCGGCGGCTTACCGGTCAGCATTTGCTGTGTTTACAGGAGTCGGCGGGATAACGTCAAATATTTGGGCTTTTAGACGTGTTTGGACGGAAAAGACAGAGGCCGCCCGAAATGGCGAGGACCCTTCTCTCCCTCCCCGCACGGGCCCGGAGCACGGAAACATGAAACGACGACCGAATATCTGTGCACACCCCCCTCGCTGCACAGATCTGGGCATTTACTCGACTGCTTGTGCGGACTAATCTCGAATTCTTACCCGGATTGTGTATATACTCGACCGTGAGCGAGCGCGATTGGCTGGAATATCGGCGCAGCCTCTCGTCTCTGGGAATTCTCACTGAAGTCTTCACTGAATAGATGCCTACTCCGCACGGCGTGCTGCGCGCGCGTTAATTAGCGGCCCCGGACGAGGCATATTCATTAATTTCGTGACAAATGGGCCGGCTGATAAGCGCATACCGCGTTTAATTAATTCCCGCCGTATCTACGCCCGCGAATTTTCCGCCGCTCGTTACGCTCCATCATTTCATTAATAAACGCATCCGCTTAGAAGAAGGGGGATATCGGCGCGCCCGAGATGCCCGAGCGTTCCGCAGATGTTCCCGCCGAAGGAACAAATTAAACCGCGCGCGCGCGAGCCTCCCGCGAGACTTTAAGCGGCGTTCATCGCTGTCATATCGTCGTCGTCATATTCGCGTTAATTGCCGCTACGCTACTTGCGCGCTACTTTAGATAAGAAGGAAAAATCCCGTCGCAACATCGAGTGCTATTACATGTTTCTTCGCGTTTGACGCGTCTCTTTTCTTGTGCCTCCCCTTCTTCCATTTTATTTTATTCGGATTCGGATCGTCGCTCTCCTACCGCCGCCGCTTACCGTGCGCTTCCATCATTTCCCAGAACAGCCACGCCTGCCCCTTCCCGATCCTATCTCGCGCTCTTCCCCCTTTTTCCTGCATATCCCTCCTGTGACTTCGCGTACCCTCCCCTCGTTTAATTATCTCCGTGCTGATTGGTAGCGAAGAATTTCGCGTCGAGTAATTTCGATCCCTTCTCGCCCTCCGTGTCCTTCGTCTCGTTCCTTGTCCTTCCCTTTCAGCTTCCTTCGCCCCCGTGCCTACGCGATCGTTTTCTCTTAATGTGCATATATCGCAGTTCGCTCTATACACGTAGCTATGTGCTGTACTATTTATGACTTTCGCGTCAATATTTAAAGATTAATAAAAAAGGAATTTGATAGAGTAAAAAATTAAATTGGATAAACTCGTGAGAAGATGAAACAAAATATCAGGACGAGTTGAAACACATTAAGTTGTGTTTTTTATTAAAAATAAAAACTGATACAAACGTTTCAATCCTTTTTTTTTTTTTTTTATCTTCTTTAGTGCACAGGTAATGTGTACAAAAACAGAAAATTAACAACAAAAAAGTTTTACAACAAATTTTAAGCAGAGAGTTTAGGTCAATTTGATTGTCATCTGAACCAATATGCTGACATATTGATGATGTATGTGTGCGAAATATATTTTTAAACGTGTAAATTAACACACATAGAAATTCGAAATTAAATTTAATTCATTTAAGATGCTTGATTTGCAACTCATATATTAGTATAAATTGTTTGTATAAATTAAAAAAATCTCTATAAAATTTAAAAACATCTATTGCAAAAAAAATTGCGTTCCAATTATTTTATTTTTTTTTAAATAATTTTTTTTTATAGTTTACCCGGATACCTTCCCCCCGGATACCTTCCCCTAGGTCAGTGTGAGCGACAATTTAACTTCCGGCGTTGCGATGTAAGTTAATTAGTTAGCGGTGCTGTACCGGATATAATATCGGCACGAGAAGAGCGTAAGATCGGATACGATCCACGATGCACGCTGGTGGATCGCCGCCGCGGATTTATGTTTCGCCGACACTGACGATGAACTCGGGGCCCGGCCCGCAAAGAAACATAATGTAGATAATAGTTGGGTATAAACTGTCAGCGGTTAGTAAACCGTTGTTAGTTGCGCGGCATAATGCGCCTCAAAGGTGTCGAACCTCTCTTTCTCTCTCTCTCTCTCTCTCTCTCTCTTCGTCTCGCTCGGGCACTCCCGCTGCCTCCGCGCAACGTACCGGGTAAAAAGTCATCGGTGTAATCGCATAATTAGAGCTTTACGGTTACGCGCGTTCTCTCTCTCTCTCGGTTCTTTTTAGCGGAAGGCGGACACAAGATTCTCGCGAAAAGACAGCTATCGCGCGGTTTAGAAGATTCTAAGGAGCTGCCGGCGTCGTTAGGTCTCGTTAAAAACTACAATTAGCGCGGCGGCGCTTCTTTAACACGGCCGTTAGCTGTGTAAATCCCCGGGGGACTCGTGCGAAATCGAGATCAATTCGATGTGAACTGCGAAGCGATCTCACCGTCCATACCGTTACATGCAACGTCGGAAACGTTATAATTCGCGGCATTTTTTTTTTTTTTTTTTTTTTGCTGCGAAAATGTTACTTATCGTCGTTAAACGACGGCCATAGGTATCGCGCGCGCGCACTTTAGGTACGCCAAGAACAAGCCGCGCTCAGTGTGTAACGGGATTCTCGAGGTAAAGTAATGTGCACATGAGAACGTTATGCCGTGAGTCACATAACAATTATTATTGCTTAATTAATTAGTCGATTAATTAATTACTAAGAATTGCTTCGCGATGATTCGGAGAGACAAAATTAATCAGACTGGCGCGAAGTAACAGCGCTACGCGTTTTCGAGTCTTTTTATTTTTACCAAGCGTGCAAAGTGTGCTCGAAAAAGAACGTCACGCGAATCGAAATTGTTTCTCAGGCGAATCGCGCGGAATTGAGATCGACTTCTTAACGTATCCGCGTTTACACGTCGCACGACATCGCTCGTGACGGTATGGCAACGGTTGGACCGTTCCGACGGCACTAATGAAGCTTAGTATTCCCGCGGAGGCTTCTTAATGGTCGGCCGCTTGGCGCGCTATCAGCGCACGCTGTACCCGACGATAGTTACGCTATGCTGAACTAGCATGTACGATATTAGTTGTTGCTAATGAAACGCTGGCCGTTTATTATCGCGGATCCTTTCCTCCGCCATTCGGTCCCTCTCTCTCTCTCTCTCTTTCTCTCTCTCTTTTCCTCTTTTCCTCTTGTCTAGCTAGCCCGTAACTATACACACATACACACATACAAACACATTCTCGTAAGATCGGCGCGCAGCATAAATAGTGACATAACTCGTGGTAGCATACCACGAGTCAATTAGTTAGTTCTTGCGTAGCACAAAGACGGTGCTTCATAAACGACGGTTAACGCTACCAGGACGCTCGGCGATTTACATTGGTCGTTGCTAATGAAGCCCGCCGCTGCCCGTCGCTATCATACATAATAGTTTGTTAGTCGCCACTACGTTATGATCGCGCGCCGTAACTAGCGGGTTGCGTGCGCGCGCGCGCGGAACCGCGTGGCGGGGCATTATATTCCCGTTCAACGCCGACGTGTCGGCGAAGGGATAATCCCTGACTTTGCGACACTGTGTCTGTGAGGAGGAGATTCTCCGGCGGAAACCAAGATCCCGAAGCTTGGCTTCTGCCGCTTGAAAGACGACCGCTGCGAAGAAACGCCATCAGGTCCACCATCCAGCAAATAACGTCGCCGTCGCGTTCATCGACCATCGAGCGAGCGAGAGGACTAGGTTTTCCCCGCGCAAAAGTTTATTCCTTCCTGTCACCGCGGCGGGCGGCGGCGGTTTTATTCCGTCCCTCCGCGTGTCGATATCGAATCCATTGCCTCGATTTGTCGTGCCGCCGCGATCTTTCGCGCTTTTCTCATCTCCGCTACGTGCACCCGTTCGAGCGTTACATCAATCGCGGACGAAGCATTCCTCTCCCCCTTTTCCTTTTTGCCGGTTCTTTTACTGCGATTGCCAACAACAGAACCGTTCTTCCTCTTCCTTTCTCTCTCTCTCTCTCCCTCCCTTCCTCTCTCCTTCCGTTCCTGCTTTCCTTGTAATTCTATCGCTATGATGCTCACAATATTATCGTCATCATCATTATTATAATCATCGTGCTTATCTCGCGCTGCGCGCCTTTAGAATCCTCTATCGGTACATCGAATACATCGCAGGAAGAACATCGCTCGGATGTACCAGAACGCGCGCGATACTCGCTCATTAATTAAATACTGGTACAATAATTAATAATGTTTAGAAGAGCGTTCTCTCGCGCTGGTAATACAACAAAGTGAGGAAAAATGTTTACAACATTCTAAACACCGCATATTATACGGAAATTACACACGTTTCTCTGATCGAATTTATTTATGCGATTGCGAAAAAAATAGCAAGCTGCGGTTACTTCGTCTATGTTTTAGTATCTGATGCGAGAGGAACTGAATTATACAGATCGCTCCATTTGCACCTGGTCTCACCTGGCACGCAGATACTCGTGTCCGATAACTAGCAATGTGATAAGGTGTAATTAATACCTGAGAAGCGGAAAATAAAGGAATGGGAAGTGGTGATTTATATCGGCGCAGGATTGGCAGAGGAAACAAACTCGGGGCAAAACTGTATCTTCGATTGTGAGACGTCAGTGAATTGTTTTTTTCGTATTTCGATTGAGAGGGGAAGCGTGCTATTTAATTCGTTAGGAACGAACGAACAGGAAATCCCAGATGTTTCGACTGTTTGAATAGTGAACGTGCGAATATTTTTAAATCGAGAATTAGTAGAATAAGTTTTTAACGCAAAGCAAAATGTTATTGTGTCTAAATACGTGGATTAGAAATGGAATAATTTAGCAGAAGAAACTTGGGAGACACAAAGTGTGATGTCCAAAATAAATTAAAAAAACCAAAATATGCAATATTATATAATACTAGATACAATGTAATAGTCACAGCCTTTAACTTTAAGAATATTTAAAATTAATATTTTTAAGAAAAAATATTAATTTCATATATTTTACATATCTTTATATACAAACAGTTATTTAACCTTGCTGTTCTGTTCGGGTCTATTTGACCCAAAATGATTTTTATTTTCTTATTATATTTATAGTTATATATATTTATAACATATTTTTATTATATTTATATATATTATATTTATATATTATATTATATTTATATATATTTTTTTATAACAGTTTATTTTGTATTTATATGTCTATAAATACATAAAATAACAAGTCGGGTCATATTGATCCGAGCAGTACAA
>QVOA01021584.1:0-26324 GCA_014825685.1 Pseudomyrmex cubaensis
GAGAGAGAGAGAGAGAGAGAGAGAGAGAGAGAGAGAGAGAGAGAGAGAGAGAGAGAGAGAGAGAGAGAGAGAGAGGAGGGAAGTGCCCTGGTGGTGTTCTGCTCGTGCGCGAAGAAATTCTCGGCAGCGACCGATTACGGGTCGTAGTTGCAGTGTAATCCGCAAAGGATGTCGGTAGATTTTCTTATACCGGGATACCGGTCGATCGTAGAATGAGCTCGTACGCGCGTACCAGGAAGCGCGCACAAAAGCAATCTGCAGAATTCGCGGTCCTTGTGGTGCGTGAGAAGGCGATTACGAAATACTAGACGTTTCGACGGAAATCAGAGAGATACGCTCGGTAAGTTTTAAAGACGGTTCATTACATGCATATACGTTCATTCCGCGGCGAAAACGCAACGACTTTACTTACACGCCGAAGTAATTATCACTCGCAATTCGAGGAACGGTGCTTCGCGATATTAACCGACGAAGATAATACAGCCGCGCGTGTGTGGGTGACACGTTTAACGTTTCAAAAGCGTGTGAGTTCGTGTGGAAACTGTGCGGTTGTTCGCCTCGACAACTTCTACAACGAGGTCTGGGTATAATAACACTCAAGCTCTTGTGCCGATATATAGAATCGCCAATTGCGAGCTTGGAGCTTTTGCGCGCGCATTTACATACTTACAGACACTCTTTCCCTCGAATGCAACACACACACACCTGTTGCTCTCGAAAGAAGTTTGCAATACGTTCAAGTCTTTGATGTGAAGTTTACGTCAGTTTAAGCGGACATTTATGTGTCGAGCGCGCGAAGTAAAATTCGATATAGCGAACGTTTATTTAATGGAATCGGGTGGAATTGTAACGTGACCGTGAATTCGCGTTACGCGGCGCGGTCGGGTTACCCCATTCGGCGTCGTCGCACACGCAACAGGTGGAATTTTCTCGTATTCCGGACGTAATAAAGTGCGCTTTGGTAAGTTACAGGCGGCATAAATTCTAGATTAGCTACAGGGGGTAACGGGTCGCGGCGGCGCGGGATTAAGAGGCCTTTTACCATTCTGCTCGTTGCGCGCTCACGACCCTTTTGCATCCGCTCCACCTGCGGGATACCACTCGCGGGGTGAATGACTACGGCTTTAGAGAAGCGGGAGCGTCTTTTTCTCTTTTTCTCTTTCTCTCTTTCTCTCTATTTAAGGCGGACTGGTCCGTCTCGCGATCGGGGAAAGAATTATCGCAGTATATTCCGTCTTCTAAGGACAGGAACGAAAGAAGATTTCAGTCCCGAAACGTTCGGCTCGTTCGAAATGCCCCCGTCGCGCGTATAATAACGAGGACCACAAAGTGCCTCACGCACGGATCCCCGAGAGATCCCGCGAGGAAGCGCACGCACGTACGAGAGGAACACGTCGAGAATTCGCATGGTCCAAACACTTCCGTGTTGTACGACTAATGAATCACCTTCGCAGGCCAAGCCCTTCTCCATCTCGCTTCCGTCCTCTCACCGTCTCTTTTCTCTCCCCTGTGTCTTTCAGGGCTTCTCGATGCAGGTTTTTTTTTTTTTTTTTTTTTTTTTTTTTTTTAATGTTTATCGGGCGTAGTGGAATCCGCGATAAGGTCTGACCTTATCGACACTTCCCGACCGGCTTTCAACAATGCCCAGACTCGCAGCGCGCACCTTCGCGCGCGCGATTATTAAGCTTATTTGTTCTTTCGATCAAGTTTGCTGACGTCATTCACGAGAGGCACACCGAGATGCAGATCTTGCTTACAGATACACGCGCGATAGCGTGACGGTCGGGCAAGAAAATTTTACACGTATGCCGAGTGCGAGTACACATACATACATATATATATATATATATATATATATATATATAAGCACATCCCGCTGGCAATGCGTTTGCTCGATTTAAACGCGCAACATATATTCGCACTTATCGAACGACGCTGTACGCGTCGATAAATTTCACCGCAACTCCTTCTCTCATTCGCTTTATTCGTTGGCAGGATGTCACGAACTGCTTATGATATGTCCCGTATACCGCGCCATATGTGACGGATACGCGTATTCATTTTGTAAAACGCATCATCGTGTGTCTCAAACGCCGACGTTCTCATGCACAACCGATTTTGCAATCGCACGTACAACACACACACGCACACGTACAGTTAATTAGCGCTCGCGATGTCATTAATTAAGGATGAGGTGATAACGCAAAAACCGTTATATGCCTGCGTTCGAAACAATAATCTTGATAACGTGTAATACACGAGTTTATAATATAATGTTTTAATTAGGAAACAATGTGTCTATACGCGCGCGAATTCATTAAATGCTTACTCGGCTCTTTTTTTTTTTACAAGCATTGATGATCGCAAAGAAAGAACGCGCGTAGTGTGTGATTAACATCTTTGTACAGGATGTATTAAACGTGGTACGATATTATACTTCGTCAGAAAAAAAAAAAAAAAAAATTTCGACAAGTCCAGACGAATTGTGATGCGTAACAACGCGATGCCTCGTCCAAGAGGCAAGTTCGATCGACTCGCGTATCTAAATCTCAAATTCCGTGTACGGTTTATACCCGGGGTCCGACCTCGCTGCCACGATCTCGAAACCATTACTCATAAACATTACGTTCAGGTTCAGGTACCGATATTATCCGATGAAGGTTGATAAGACGGTTTAGACGGTTTCTCGCGAAGCTATATTCGTATATGCGGGGCTTGTATGTGCGATAGTACATGTACACCAACACACATTATGTCAATGATGCGGGCAACCGATAAGCAAGGATGTGCTTATGAAACTTGGCACCTCGTTATCCACCTCCGAGATCTTGAAAGGCACGAAAAAAAAATTCATAAACGATGCGATATTGTCTATCACGAACTTATGTAATCAAGTTATAAATCATGACGGAGAGGAGGTCTGTACGCAAGGTCTATACAACAACCAGAGCCGTGTCAGCTAGATTATCGCGGTCGATACTAATAACAATAACATTCGAGAAACATTCAACAATTATATGTTACATCATATACGGACAGACAGTTTTATACACGTCGTCGTGATTTATTAATTAATTATTATGATGACAAGAGAAGTCGAATTACACAAGGACGAAGTTGGTCAAACTACCGAAGCAACTTACTTAGACTTACGATTGTATTCGCGGAAATCGTTGGTATGCGATAATGTGACACGTCTGTGTTGCACATTTGTCAACCGATGTTTCGCAATTAAATGTTTTTTTTCGCAACCGACGTCCATCTAACGTCCATCTAACGTCCATCTTTTAAAGAAAAAAGTTCTTTTATGTTGAAATTAAAATAAGAAAAGTATTAAAAAAATAAACAACACGTATAACTCGTCTGCTTCAACGATCTCGATTATTAGAAAAATATTAATATTTTTATTGATTTTTTTATATAAACTTTGATAAAGAAAAAGAAATTCTTACGAATTATCAGACAGACTTGTTTACAATTGCGCGGATATATTCAACGACGGTGTCTATGACACAACGTACAATGTTCTTTCGGTGTGCTTTCAAGCGAGTTTATCAAAAGATGTTTCTTCTGGTAAACAAAAAATTTTCTCCTCGCAATAAAATATTCTATATCGGTGCGTGGGATACTTACAATGGAGTGGCTGATGATACCGAGGAATAGAGAAGTGAGAAGCGCGGTACCGCGATAGCGTTTCGTCGCTGTGTCTTTCGCGAGTCAGCGAGAATATCGAGAAAACGCTTCGTAAGCTCGTGCAACACGAATAGACATCGTGCAACAATATTCGTGACTTGCACGCTATATTGTACAATTAGAATTATCATCCTCGAGCGCTATTGGTCGGCCTATTGTAAACGGTTCTTATCCCCGAGGCGGATATAGTCTTCGACGGGTACGCGTTTCGTAATAATGTCTTGTAATGACCGATAACGTAATTAACTTTCTGCCAGTTCTAGAAATTAATTGGTTCACGTGTGCTAAAATGCTCTCTACTCGCTCGCGCGAACACGCAGTACTACCGCCGCGAATGCGCGCCGATATGACGCGCGTTTAAATAATGTGCGCTAGGTACTTTTACGCGTGTGTTCTGTCGTGGTGTACCGTTATCAGCACCGATCGGATCGCGAGACGTCAAGAGAGGAAGAGAGCACCGTGATAAATAGCATTGCCAGAGAGGATCCCTATCCCGCCTCTCTCTTTCTCTCTTCTCTCTCTCTCTCTTTCGAATGCGTTTCGGTGGTCTTTAAAGGAAAGTAACGAGACCGAATAGCGGGTAAACGAGCTCTCTTGGTACTGAAATCTCGATTAAATCCACGGCACTGTTGACCGAACCGCATGCATGGTCGCATTCGGAATCTTTGAATGTCACTCGAGCGTTACGGGAACACAAAAGGAGCCGGCCGTTTCGAATTTATCTACTCACGCATTTATTACGCAAAAACAACATTTAACGATCGGATCGAGGACGGAGTCTCGGACTATTTGAGCTGCCGCCGATGCTGATCGTCCGAGTGTGACAATCAAATTTTCAATGACGCGCGTGGCTCGAGGTATATTCTAATACCTGGCTCGTCTCCTATTACGCCATACTTAAGGCGCAAGGTACAATTTCACAGGCAATTCGCCACGGGGGGAGGTATCTCGCGAACCGATAATGGTTCTCGAGGAGGTTTCAGGTTCAGTGGAGTATCTCCTCATGACGGGCAATGTCGGATAAAGATCTAAGTACCTGCAAAGCTGTGTGTGTCTGTACATATATATATATACATATACATATATATATATATGTGTATATGTATATATATATGTATATGTATATGTATATGTACATGTATATATACGGGCGTGCCGAGAGGAAGATCCTTAAATACTACCAAGGTAACGAAGGTAAAGGTTTCTCGTGACGTCTGCTTCGGCTGGAGCCGTCAGGGGTCAGTGAGCGCTCCGGTCGGCAAACCCGAGTCTGAATTCTCGTTCTCTTCTTCCTCTTCTTGTTTCTTTTTTCGCCTCCGCGCCGTGCTTCTTTTATTTCCAGAAGAGAGAGAGAGAGAAAGAGAAAAAGAAAAAGAGAGAGAAAGAAAAGGGCTTCTCCAGACGAATATCCCACTCTGATAAACTTCGCGATGCGATTTATAGCCTAGCCTCGGGACAGAAACTCTCCCTCTCTCCTTCCTCTTGCCGTTTCTTCCTCTTCACTCCCTCAAGTGGAAACTATTAAGCATGGTCAACCGCGGCGCCATGGTTGGAGGTTAAGCGGAGGAAAGGATAAGGCGCGATTCGTCTTGATCTCGTACTCTCAGGAAAGCACAAGTGGGAGTTATAAATTGCACGAACGAGCGTGCAAGTCGCTGACGTAACACCAATCCCGAGACTGATGTGGCGAATCTCGCGGTATATCGCGGCGGTTTACAGTCTTCGGGGCCTCATCGAGAGACGGGACAGTTCCCCCCCCAACGTCCTCGATTTTATTGCGTGGAATTGATTGGGCAGACTTGCCTGGATTATATAAAGAGCTTTTTATTCTGCTTCGCCGCATGAAACGTTCAAATTAGTCGGAGAAATGAAATAAGTCAGATTTAACTCTATCCACGTGGGAGGCAAATGAGCTAAATCTCTTAAGAGTACGTTTTACATATATATATATATATATTAGAAAAAAAATATATATATATAAGAGAGAGAAGTACACGGAAGATGGGAGAGAAGATTATTCAGACAAGAATGTGTGTGTGTGTGTGTGTATATATATATAAATTATTCAGAAAAAATATGTGTATATATATACACACACACTCTTGTCTGAATAATCTTCTTTCTCATCGGAATTTCTTTTTTCTCTCGTGTATTTTTTTCTCCTCAATCTTTTATAATTTTTCTTCCGTTGCACATGTCTTGAAATAAATTGTCTATTTTACTGCAGATTCAAAGAATAATACACAAAAAGAATAAGAATAGAAAAAACAAAGAACAATACAAAACAATAAGAATAGAAAAAATTAAAAATAGAAGCTATATAATTTCGAAAAAAGAGATAATTTCTTTTTTTTTTTTTTATCATTTATCATGTTTATAGATACTAATAATTGCTTCTCTTTATGTCAAATCATGCTCGATATTACGAAAGTAGCAGAAACCCACAGCTTTCAATGTCCGATCGAACTAAATGACTATTCGAAGATACGTTTAGAGCGAGAAGAGTCTGCCGACTATTACAAAACGCATAATATATAATTGATCGTAAGTGGAATTTTTTTTTTTTTTTTTGAGCAAATCTCGCAGGTGTTACTTGCCACACTTACGTAAGGGACGTTGGTAAATTGTCTAATGCGTATAAGACAGGACGCGAACTCAAACTCGAGTACGCGCGGAGAAACAAATTACAGACGCGCGCTCGTTCAGAGAAGAAACTTTCTAACGCCCGCCCACCTAAACGTCATATTCGAGGTCTCATCTGCATCTGCACTGCGTGCAAGCAATTCAAACGTAGACCGCTGCGCGGCGGCGATAAGTTCAACGTCGTGGCCCCCATAAAACCCGCGCGTACATTTCTTTTTCTTCTCTTCCTCCCTTTCGATTCTTTCTTTCCTGAAGCTGGTGTTACCGGACGTTGCAGAAACTAGACATATCGCACGACGCGCTACCGAGCTTCGTGTGGCAATGCGCGCGGAACGCGAAAGTGAAATTGTATACTGGATTAGCTAACAAAGAGCGCTGCACAATCGTTTTAAAGAGATTTGCGATATGAGACACGTTGCGCCGCTGCGAGCCAAGTTTTCCCTCCTTCTAATCATCGGGGAAGAAGGAGCGGCTTATCGCAAAGTCACCGACGACGATCGCCCACGCAGCTTCGCCGCGCGCGACAGGTCTTGACGAATCGCTTCTACACTCCTCCGCAACTCCCCTTTCAAGCTAAGCCCAATAATTCAGCGCCGATAATCGTTTGCATTAGGGCCTATCTTGTGTTCGACCTGACCTCGTGAACTTTGCTCCACCCATACTCGCTCGGGCGCAACTGCAGGCCGACTCGGCGCAAAAGGATTTCACCTTCGTATATTTCCTTCCCCTTCTCTCTCTCTCTCTCTCTCTCTCTCTCTCTCTCTCTGCCCATTATACCTGCGATCTCGCGGGAAATGGAGCAGGCGCTCGATTATATTCGCGGCTGAACCCGAGTGAACTCTCCACAACTGATACGGTTCGCATCATCAGTTACCTTTTGTGGCTCGTTTCAAATGCTGCATATACGCGCGCGCAGGATCTTCCAGCGCGAGGCTTAATCAAAGCTCTCCAATATGAACGCCACATATTCGATATAAATCTTAACTTAGAGTTATATTCGGAGGAAGGCAGTGGCGCTTAAATCATGTTGTGTATCACAGCCAATTATGACGTGAACCGTGGGATAGAACCAACTTTCGAGTTGCGCGTTGCGCCTCGCGGCGATAATTCTTGAAGTGTTCAATCCGTAAAGCGCATTTTGCCCGAATAGATTACGAAGACTTAATTGAGCTATTATCCGTTATTGATCCATCACGCATAAATGGCGTAATGGCGCATTATGAGAAACAATGAGCACCGGGAGGCAAAAAGAAAACTGTATCGCTTCTGTACTAGTTTAATTTAATGTACAATAAAAAGAGAATATATGAAATACGGCGGCTCTCGACTTTCCGTCAGAAGTCGACAAGAAGGTCAATTTTATATTTTTAACATACAAGATTGAATTTCATCTTCTCACTTTCGCGCGTATTTTTATTTTAATAACATCGAGTCGCGAAAAATCGCAGCAAAGAGTCGCAAAGTGAATTGGATTCTATCCGGAATCGCGCGCGTTCCGCTACTACCACCGCAAAATTTCACTTCTCTCCACGATCGTGTCGCGCCTTTCAGCATTTTTGCCGACATCGAATCTGGCATTTCCTGAATCGTGTTTTGCGGCGGCGTTTGCGCGAAAATCACGACTGCGCGCCCGAGTTTATTCCGGCACGATAACGCCGGGCGTGAGTCTCCGTGTTTCTTTCTTTTACGTCTCGCTTGTCATACACTTAATCAACCTGCCACTTGCCAGGTCGAATCCGCGCGAGGCTAGAGCCGCGAGAAGCCGCGCGACGTAACTCACATCTCGAATACTTAAGCGCTAGTGAAGCGAGGCTACGTAATGAATATTTTATAAGGAACGAGAACTAGTTCCCTCCCGCTCTGGACGGGAGCAGCTCGGCTCGGCACGAAGTCCCTTTATTCGCGATTTCAATTTGCTCTTGCTCCGCGCTCTGGATTGAAAAATAATAGATTCTCTCCTGCTTCTCTTTTCTCATTTGAAATAATTTACATTTCTAGTTCCTCTCTCTCTCTCTCTCTTTTTTTTTGTTTTAGTTTTTCACTTTGTATTTATCAAATAAAATAATAGAAAAATGCGCGCGAGATTTAATCGTTAATAAAAACAAAAAGACCTCGTAAAATCGAATCTTCGGATATAACATTATTAAACTTACCCTTCGCGTAAATCGTGCACAGGGATGAGATAAACATCGCACGTTTGAGTCACGAAGACGCCTCGACGACGACGACGGGGTGGAGAGGAACGCGCCATTCCGTATAGCAGCCGTACGTAAGGCCTTATCGTTTCGCGAGGCTGAATCGGAAGGGCCACGTTATATCCAGTAAGCGAGACTTAAACGTCAAATTGTACGCCCGGTGGAGCGATCATCACGGAGATATCTCCACCTTCGTCGTATAGACCGCCTGAAGTCTCAATTCCTCGTCGTGAGGCCCGCGCGTCGACGTGCTCGTACGCGCTTGTTCCTTCCTAGAGACTCCGGCCTCGCGATGTATATATACCCGCGACCGCGTATATGTGCCCGGCGAGTATGATTGGTACGTATTTCACGGTTTACGGCGGGATCATTTCAATCGAACATTATCGAGCCGGAGAAACCATAACGAGCCCACGTAGACTTTGCCCACGGTTACCCCGGAGCAACGTGCCTCGCAATCAGCAACGGCCAAGAGTCGCCAGGTATATTCGCGACCGCGCGCCGCATACATACATGTGTAACCATATTACATACGCGTGCGTGTATCTTGTATATATATATAAATATTCGTACACGTGTCTACATTATGCGCGTGCGTTTATATATACGTGCACACCGTCGGTAAACTACAGCGCCATAAGACTCGTATGTTTATATCGTGCTCGGGTGTCGCGTTGGTCAGGTCTTCCCCTCATGGAGAAGTGCACTTCGCGTGCATCGTAGACTGTCATTGTGATTGCCTACTTGTCTCGTTTGTACGCGCGCGTACTCCGCCCAAGAAACATATTCCGTCTTTTGGGACGAAAATAAAACAAATTATTCGGCGCATGGAATTCGCGAAGTGAGCTCTAAGATTCGAGTTCGGAATACAGGAAGAGATTTCACGGCATACACATATACATCATCATTATCATCATCATCATATATATATATATATAGACACACACACACACAGGCTTGATTTAATTTTTTTCTCTTGAACATTATATATATATATATATATCATTTGAACATCATTTTTATTATAATATCATTTTTATTAAAATATCATATTTAATATCATTTTTAATTATCTTTGTGTTTTTTGTCAAGAAGCATTCAATTTTGTAGACGCGTAACTATACCAATTACGTCTTGTCAAACGCGAGCCATGAAGAACTTTTGTTCCCGTTTGGAATTCTAGAGAAAAAGAATTTTAAATATTTTCCTTCTCTTCCCTTTGTATTCTTCGAATGGAATATTATAAAAAGAGAGTTTCACACAACAATCATAAATGTAGAAACTAGAATATATTCTCTGAGACCGTGTGTGCTTTTCACGCGACGAAGGAGTGGCGCGTGTTTATAGTTTTTCTCTCTCTCTCTGTAGGCACATTACATGTCGGTCTCTCTGTATTTGCAAACAGCTTTGAAATCGAATAATAATAACGAGCGAGAATAGCGCGCGATAGCTGCTGGAACGCGATAATTTTGCCCATTCTCACAAATATAAATTATTGAAATAAACATATTAATAATTTACTACATAAACTGCTTTTGTCGTAAAATAAGAAAATCGTAAAACATAATTACTTTTATAGGTCTAGCGTATAATTATCCAAATAATTCTGTTCTTTGCGAAAAGTCGGTATCGTGCGTTTAGCATAAATCGCATATAGTCGTACGCACTAAGAATGTATACGAATACTGTTACGACAGTTGATACAATCCGGCATTTTTCAGTGCGTCGGCGTAATCTCACACCGCCGCGAGCGAAAACTTGACTCGCTTCCCCCGACGGTGTAAACCCCCTTTCTATGCGCAAGAGATTGTCGCAACCTCTGGCACATAAAGGACCATCATCTCGGGAAGAGGCTCTCGGTACAGAGCCGGTTTTCGAAACGTGTACCTGTAATCTCGCCGGGCTTTGTACGCCCGTCGTATCGTTCAAAAGATACTTTCGCGCGCGCGAAAGATCGGAAGCGTTAAGTTCGTGCTTTATACTAGTGTGACCTCGACTGTGTAATTACAGGACGCGGCGATAAGAGTGGCTCTTGGATTCATATTTGACAGTAAATGTATGCACGCCCACCGCGTGTGTGCGCCCCGCGCGCATCTCCTCCCACTGTACTACATGTATACCGAAGAGATAAAAATAATATCCGAACCGCAATGCTTCGCGCGGCACAAAGTTCGCGAGCGCGCTTTAAGTTGTTAAGGAGATGAGAAGCCTCGTAGAGAGAGAACCGAGGCTCAACTCGAGATGATCTGTGCGCGGGTCGCGCGCTAAATTGTGGTTCTCTTATATTTACATTTGAGCTAATTGCACGTTGTCGTCTCGGAGGTGACGTTCTCCCGCGACAAGACATTTGTCCTCGCGGACGCGACCGTAAATTATATTTCTATGACGGTGAGGGAGGAGGGGAGAGGTCTTATCGGAGTACGCGAATGACCTCCATCGCGATGAGAAATCGAGGGGGGCGAGAAATCTGAATTTGCATTCAGTTCTAGTCCCATATTTTTCTTCTCGTTCTTTTTTTCGCTTCTTAACCCGCAATTTAGCGAGCGCTAGCACGTGGTAAGGGTCCGACGATGTATATATACGCGTATTACGCGGCGAATATGTATAATGAGGGTAAGAGAAAGGAAAGTGAAGGAAAGGGGAGCACAAGGGGAGCGAGAAGGGCGAAGAGAGAACGCGGGGACGGTGGTGAAGAAGTAGAAGAAGGAAGGCAGACAATACTTGCCAAGGACAGGCGGTATTCAAATGCGATCGTCGCTGCTGCTGCTGCTGCCGCGCTGCCTGCACGGCGCAACATTTTTGCAGACTACCATTGCTGCAGGACAACCGTCATTTTTTCCACCTTCGTAGGCGCGCAAATTCCCCGTCCCTTTCTACATTAGCCCTCCTTCTTCTTGCACCGCCGCCGCCGCCGCCGCCGCCGCCGCCTCCTCTTTCGTTCTCGCGCGCGTGTTTCTCGTTGCCGCCGCCTCCTTCAACATCGTTCCGCTCGCGGACCGACTTTCGAGCATAAAAAGGGTCACTCTATGGCCGTATATCACTGAGGTTTATTACTCATTGTTATAAAATATAGTAGCGCAGTGACACGCGGCGCATTCTCGTGATGGGCTGCTTGCTCGGTCCTTAAATGAGATTCGCGGGTCGCGTTTATATGTACCGCGGAGTGGTACAAAACCACAACGACGGGCTGAGAGATTATTTCGAATATTACGGCGTTTTAAAGACACGCCGTCGCTCATGTACTTTATCGTCGGCGTGAAAATGTCTTCTAATGATCCGTGCCCATCCATCATGGAATTCAGAAATCTTCACGGCACGACTACACTCTTTACGACTAATGATTCAAAAAAATGAATGATTAATCATGACCAATAGAGGAAGAACATTTCTCTCTTTCTCTCTCTCTCTCTCACGCCGGAAAATAATTATTAGCCTCTTTAAATCGTCACTCTTACTTTGATTGCGAGACACATCTTGGACTTTGTTGTAATTACACGAGCAATAAGAGTTTATCTTCTTCTCAAAACTCGTCGTTTTGCCAAACCGGTCCGCAAGAGAGTTCCCCGCTCGTTCCGCGCTTCCTCCGCGCTCCCTCCGCGAGGTATACGAGATATACATGTGGCATTTCGCTCAAAGCGAAGCTCCTGCCCTCGTAATGTAGACTCATGCCACCGGATTTTTCCGCGAGAGAAATAAGCGGCCCTTCGTAAGTATATTACGATCGACAAATGGGAGCAACTTATTTAACGTTCTTAGGATGATCGCAAATTCTCGCCGCTCGCGCGCCGATCGTGCAAAGCGAAAGGCCTATAGACCGATCTCGACTATATAACCGCGCCACTAGTTACTTGCTACGCAAACTTGCCTTATAATCAATTTCGAGATTTATATTAGATTCACTCGAGGCGAAATTTTATCTCCACCGATCATCCTCCCATCCGACCGTAAATAAAGCAGCGACTTTCAAATGTCACGTGGTGTGCAAGCCTTCGCGCTTTTCGCGCCGACTGTGTATCGCGCTCGATCTACCGGAATCGGATCGATTTTCTGGTATGATCCATCTGGTCATTGAGCGCGGATCGGTAGGCGCAGCGGTTACTTACGTTCGCATTCCACCGAAACGATCCGGTCGATCCGAAGATATCCGGTGCCTTGTTGGGATCATTAGCGTGAGATCGTGTGACGTAACGAGCCAATCAGTGTCTCGACCGCCGGAGTAATGATCGTGTAGCGAGAGATATTAGCATCGCGGACGGACAGACGATACCGTTAAACAAAACCTTGCCTCGTGACCTTTGCCCGGAAGAATCTTCTTCGCGCGAGCGACTCCATCCGATGACGAGGACGATCTTGTCTGTCGAGCCGTCGCACAGAGCCGTCTTACCGTCCGGATCGTGCGTGTTTTTTGTTTTTCTTTATTTTTTTTTTTTTTTTTTTTTTTTTTTTAGGCAGGCACACAGACAACGGAGAACAACGGCCACTATGAAGCCAGTCCCGTGACCTTTGACTTGGCGAGCGCAAGAAAACATGGGCATGGCGAGCGAACCGCGCGCAATCATCGCAATTTCTGCGTCGTTCCTGCGCAGAGACGCGAATTCACCATGAAGAAACAGACGTTGTTGCTGTAGTTGAGATGTAGCTCTACTTGAACGGCAGAATGATTAAACGTTATGATCTTCTCAAGGATCTTTCTCTTGAAATTGTCTCTTCTGTTCTTCGTCTTCTATCGATTTCAAAAATTCATTTTGCGCGCGTTTACATCTTATGATTAAAAGAATATTGTTTTGTTTTGTTTTGTTTTGTTTTGTTTTTGTTTTTTGTTTTTTGTTTTTTGTTTTTGTTTTTTTTTTGTTTTTTTTTTGTTTTTTTTTAAGTTTTACGTTTTATTAAATCTTTTGAATCGACTGTATGCGGCAACATTGCACAATCAATTTTACAATCAATCTGTAATTTTGCGGAAAGATTTAAAGACCTTGCTTATCGCGCATTTAGAAATGCGTCTTGCGTGTGTCGCGCGGCGACTATTTCATCTGTCGTATGTATTAAATCGAGTACGTCGAAGGCAAAAAGTAGCGACGGCGCGGCGGGCGCGGCGGACGAAGCGAGGGAGAAAAACACGTTTTCGAAGAATCAGGTTTCAGTAATCGTCAGGTGGCGCGCGTAACAGTTTGTCGCGCGCGTAAGATACATAACTCGCCAGGTGAAACCTATTAACGCGCGTAATTTCATTATTGCGATTTTCCCGGTTATGGTAAATCACGTAGCGCAATCGCGGTTAATAGCGGCAATGGGTTAATAACGTCGATTCACGTCGGTTGCGGTCAGCGCGAATCCACGGCCAGCGAGTATATACCTATAATAACGAAGCGATACGACATCGCGGCTTTACCGTTCGGCGCGGACATTGAATAAACGCTCTCGTACGTACGACGATACATAAACTGTGTACGATTATCGCGCGCGAGAGAGACGGGTCTGTGACAAGACCCTCCGGAGATAATCAGAGAAGAACATCGGAATCGTTCACTTCGTGACCCGTTCTGTCGTAATTACGAATCGAAGAGTTACTTTATTATACGATCCGGCATTCCGACGTGCTCTTCAAAAAAAAAAATTGTCGTTTCACCGTCGTACGGTGGCTGTCACAACAGACATGGCATTAGTAACGCCGATACGACTTTAACCTTCCTCCGCTCCCCCTTCCCTGCCCTTTAGATGAGTGATCTTTCTACTCTGTCTCTTTTTTTCTTTCGCGTTTCCTTGTCTTTTTCTCTTCATCTTTGGTCATATATTTAAACGCAGCGCGATATAAACATACGAATCTGCGTGGCATGTTACGCTCATCCGCTACGCGGCGCGGCGCGTCGCGCGCGAAAGCCGAGTCATGAAGATACACGCGTCGATTACGATCGCTAAGAGTACAAAAGCGATTGAAAGCACATATCTCTCGCACGTGGAAAAAAAAGACACGTTCCTCCGGCATGGGATCGTTGTCCTGCGTGTATATCCGCAGGTATGTAGGTATACCTTTCCGCGATACCTTCCAGCTCAGAGAAAAGTTCAAAGGTGCCGACGCCGATCCTCGGGCCGCAGGTGAATTTTAAGCTCAACAGGTATACGCCGGCATATAATACGCGTATTATGTCGGCGTATATACCCTCTCCGAGGGTATTTTGTACCGCTCGTATTTGATCACCCTCGCCGCGACGCGGCGCGTTTGCTTTTTCTCATTCCCTCCCGCTCTCGCGCCAAAGATCATCGCGGCAAGAGGCGACGTTTGCTTCGGAAACTCCGTTGTCTTTCAAAAGAGACCTTTGACTTCGAAACACAAGAACGACGATCAATATTGAGTAAGGATTTTCGCTGTCACTTCGCCGAAACCAGTCGGTCGGGACGCGTTTTGGTGACCGCTAAAAGAAAGAGGAACCGACTTCCGTCGGGAGAGACTTACGCCCGGACGACGTTTACGAGTATAAGAATGATTCAGTTGGATGCGCCGTAAAAACAGACACGCTTGTAAGACTGCTAATCCCTCGAAAAGCAGCGTAAAACATTACGCTCAATCTAAATGTTAATCTCACGTGTACTGCAACGCTTATTCTTATCTGCGAGTGACGCGACAGCATCACGTTGTAATGGTCAATATATATATACTTTCTATGTTCAGAAGCAATAGCTCTTTTTCTTTTATATTTCAGTAAACATTTATAATAATCCAATATGTATCTGAAAGAGCATTACTGAACTGTTTGCGAGGTGTTGTGCAAAATGACAAACTCATTTGAAATTGAACAAACGTTTTGACTATTTATTTTTAGTCTTCATCAGTGTGAACTTTACACTGATGAAGACTAAAAATAAATAGTCAAAACGTTTGTGAACTTTACACTGATGAAGACTAAAAATAAATAGTCAAAACGTTCGTTCAATTTTAAATGAGTTTGTCATTTTGACACAACACCTCGGCAAATTCAGTAACGCCTTTTCGGATACATATTTATTGGATTTTCCATACCTAAACTTGAGATCATCCCTCGATATTTGATATATTTATAATAATCTTGGCAAATACGCAATTTTTTTTTTTTATTTCTATATAAACGTTTCCTGTACACTTTTAATTTATCTTCAGTTTCTTCGTTATGAATAAAAATAAAACTTTTTAATTAACTTACTTTACTTTTATTGATACATCTTGAATCAAGTCGAAGTATAAGTAGTATGACAGACACGATTTTCTCGCGTTACAAATTTCATTTGTACATTCTTGGAGTCGCAAGAAAACACTAATAGTACAACACACACGCAATCTCCGCATGTACCGTGCGTGAGATTACTAATTACCGCGCGATAAATTATTCATTCACTATCTCGGAGAGAAGACGTACATGTGTATAAGTCTTGAAGAGAATAGAACGCGAATCCTTTCACGAGAAAGCAGGGATAGTTAGAATCGAAGCATAATGAAGAAAAGACGTTTGCAACGACCAAGAAAGAGCGGGAAAGAAACTCCAGTGCGGAGAGAGAAAGAAATGAAACAATGATGAGGCAGAGCACGGCAGGCTCTGGAAAATAAGAAGAGAACGAGGGACACTCGCAAAACGAGGCGCACAAAACCCGAAGAGCTGGGCGAGCGAGGCTTAAAGCAAGAGAGAAAAAAAAAGAATCAGTCCCAGTTTAGGTTATTCGAGTACAGGAAGAGGTTTGTGTGGGTTGAATGTTCGTAAGATGTTTCGCGCGAAATTCAAGTAGTTTTACTCGACGTATCTCTATAATATTACTTTTGCTGGTTATACATATATATATATATATATATATATATATATGTAGATATATGTATATATAGAATAATAAAAAATTTAATGCAAGCGATACTTGCGTATATTGCTCTCACTGAAGCGAGAAACTGCGCGATATTTTTATCTGATTCGGGAGTGTAACCGGTTACCACCAAAAGTGCGATCCTTAAAGAGGTCGTTGATTGGTCGGGAAGAAGTTCCACGATTGCTCCGTGATAATGCGTTTGCTTTTGGGTTCCGGGCGCGGCTCACCACGAGACGGTAGGCAAAAACGAACACGGAAAAAAGCCGAAGAGATAACAGCGTGAGAGGGAAGGGGGATGAGCGAGTATCCGAACGGCCGGAGGGGGCGGTAAAACCGGAATTTCATACAGTGGCGTAACACGGCGGATAATACGCCGAGAATCACGAAATTGCATCGGAACTGCTACTCGGCTTCCCTTACCGACCTCTCCCTCTTTTCTCTTTCTCCTTCTCTTTTTAATACTCAAGATCTCGTTGCCCGATTAAACTTTCGACGAAGTGGAACTGTTTCTCTTATCACCAAGCCTAAGACTCGCTCTTTGCCGGTCAATTAAGTAACCTGCATTACGCGGTTATAATTAATTTTGCTGTAATTAATTAGGCGCATCTTGGCGAATCGCAAAGCACACTCACTCTCGCTCGTGTATTGAGTCTTTAGGCATTTCCCCTTCTCTTGATTACATATAAACCGCGTTTGGCGTTTATTTAAATTGTAATATTGTTCGTTCTCGATTCTCTCGAATTCGATTCTCTCTTTCTCTTTTTTTTTCCGTGCGACTGTTATATACATCACGGAGAACAGCACGCGATAAAGTTCGTTGGTTTAACATCGATATAAGCAGGTTATCGCGAACTTGCAATGAACATACATCGTAAGCTTGCGCGGTAAGCAATTAATTGACATTAAGAAAGCGCCAAGTTATATCGAGAAGAATATTCGCGCGGGACATCGATAAAGAAGAATCCTCGTCGAGATTCAGCGATGCGGAGGAGATGGCCACGCGGTGGCGGCTCCTAGTGACGATGGCCAGAAGTATCGATGACCTTGCCAAGGTCATCCTGTCTTAACTACCGTGGATCCTTACCTTTTCCCCCCTCACTACTACGCCTTTTTAGTTTTTGTCTCGTTACATGCGTGGCTTTTCTTTATCGATCTGTCTGGATACCTGAAATCGAAACCGCTCAACCGAGGCCGTTCTGGCGCGTTTATTGTACGCTCTTTGCAGAGATTGCGAACGCGATCGCTTTTTTTTAAGGGAGAGAAGGTTTTTTCTCTTCATGAAAATATTAAGTTTTATTGCCCTCTCTCTTTTCTGTAGCAACACGTGCTACATTTCTTTCATTGTTGCCATGCGACAAACATGCAGTTTTTTCTTTCTCTCTCTTATATGCAAGACAGGTTTTGCTGAAGAAAGTGATCAGCACAGTTTAATCGTAATCAATGTAGTTTTATCCTTCCTGTTGCAGAAACAAGACTGGCGACTCCTACGGTGCTCAAGATAGCCAGACTGGAAGTGGAGGTGGCATAGGAAAGTGGTTGCGGGAACATCTGGGTGGCGGTTTCAAAGGAAGTCACGACGTCAACTCGACGTTCCCCACCAAGGGAAACGCGAATACCGCCGATAACGTCGGCAACAATAAATCCCTCGGCAAAACGATTTACACGTCGCAAAATCTTTACTGCAGTTTGCCGAGAGAACACGGTCGCTACACACAAAATGGCGCCCGAAAGATTAACTACGGCAGTTCCACGAAGCCTCAAGGTTTCGATCGGCCGCGATCAAACAGCATGAACCACTACGAGAAGTCGATGTCGAGCGACCTTGGGACTTTGATGCGAGGTGGACCAATCTACGGCAGCGAGGGTAGAAGTCTGAAGAAACGAAATCGCGATCGTCGTCGGTATTCGCTCCATGAGACACACGATCAAGGCCGCCATCGTCGACGAAGGTAGGATTGTTTTGCAGAGGGTAACTCCGATATTTGCGCCGTGCCAGGTTTTACGTCTTATAGATCAGAACAAATAAGAGTAAAGATAATTTATGTTATATTATGTTATAATTTCACGTTTTTAATTTTAACAAAACCATTATCAGTTTAGTTGATTGGTTAATATTAAATGTTTTATATTTTTATATTTTTTACAATTAAAAAACTTTTTTAAAAATTTTTGCGGTTTTGGTATGTACGGAAATGGATTGTACGTAGTACGTACACATACGTAAAAAATTTTAAAAAAACTTTAGCATTATTGGCATATATAGGAATGTATGATCATTTGTAATCAGTCAAACCTTTACAGTAATCATTTTACATATTAGTAATGATTGCGCTACTTAGTACGTACACATAGATACATACATACGTAAAACATTTTAAAAATACTTTTGCACTTTTGGCATATACGGGAATATATGATCATTTATAATGAGCAAAATCTTTATAGTAATCATTTTACATATTTGTAATGATTGCGCTACTTATTACGTACACATACGTTTATAACATTGTAAACAATACTTAGGTAATAAATTAGTTTTTGATAGATGCGCGCATATACTGGAGTTACCCTCATAATATTTTTAACAGTTTTATTTTTAACAGTTGAATTTAGAGCAATCATATGCTCGTATCGACAAGTACTTTAACATCTTGTCGATAGGGTCATAACGTTGATTTCCTACTGCTAAGACGGAAAAATATACATTCTCCTTTTTTTATAAATGCTATTATTTAATAAAAAAATAAACATTTACGATTACTGCTCACGACATTCAAATGATGCCTATCGGCGTCATCCGTAACAGATAACAGTATTCAATTTGACTCCAAATGGCGTCATTCGTAGATAAAGTGTTAATATGGAATAAATTTATTGTCTTTGTAACTTCAAGGCAAAACTATGAATACACAAAACTATTAAACGTATTACAAGTAATCAAATTGATTACACAAATTTCTTTATATCGTCTTTTTTTTCTATTTTAAAGAGTTGAGAGAATCAATTCTCTCGATCATATGGTTTTGTAAACGTTGACTCTGAAAAATGCAAACTTACTACTAATTTGCTCGTTTGACGCACCAAATTAAGTATTCGCGCCCAATTCTGTTTTTGACGCAAGTGCGAAGAAAACATTCGCTATAAATACTACTGTGGGTGGGCATGCGGCTTCTTTCTTATAGTGCTTTATAAATGGGGGGTTTCAACACGTCAAAGACTCGCGCTGCTTTTCGAAGCGCGCGGTTGGGTGACGAACGTTTTTGTTTGCGCGTTTCGCGCTATACAACCTTCGAGGGTCGAGTTCGCAGAAAGAGAATCGATGCGCGGGAAACGTACCGTTCTTTCGTGCACGTAGGAAATGACGTTTACGAAGGAAACAAACGGCGGTAAAGTGTTGTAAACATACGGAACACTTAACGCCTTCGATTGTACAAGATGATGAAAACCGTTGAACAACTAACTACCGTAAAGCGAAATTTTTGCGAATGTTTTAGTCCGCTCACTCAAGAGGATTTATATTACACAGCGTGTGTGTAATGAAACTCGCATTGTGAGTGTGTGTGTTGGTGCAGAACGCATATGGAGATGCCTAATGTTGCTCGAAAGGTTAATCGTATTTGAAGATGAAATATACGAGGAAGCGGCAGATGATGCATATCATAAGTCCTGTTCTATTCCATTTACGTCGTCACACATCCACCCTTCCTTTAACTATATGTGTTAAATTATTTCCTCGCGAATTTGTTTCATAAAGCCATGTCGAAATCACGTACAAGGCCCCCATTATCGTAGCGGTATAAAGAAAGAAGGAGAGAGTCACGTATCTGAACGGACGACTTCCGTAATAATAGAAAATCGGATCGCGCGCTATCTCCATTAGCGTTATTTGCTGCGAAACGCGCCATACATCTCTCTCCTTCCCTCTTTCTCATTCTCTTTGAAATAAAGGAAAACGCCGAATCACGAAAGACCGCGCCTTTGTTTCGCGATGCTGTTAACTCGTCTCTCTCTTGATTCACGCACGGCTTGATTTATCATGAAGTCACTTCGTATGCGAGCACTTCGCTGCGCGCAATGTGAGCAACGCGTTTTACTGCCGATTCATCCGGCGAAATTATAAAAGTACCCGATACACGCGCTCTCGTCTTTCTTCTCTTTCGATTGTCTCTTTTCATCTTCGTGTAGATCGCGCGAACGCGAGATGCGGCATAGTACGACAGCGTGGGACGCGTTGCGCAATTTTCGTCGTTGAGAATTCTCGACAAGGAATATATTCTTCCTCATATTTTTTTTCTTTATAATGTGTATATACACATATATATATATGTATGTATGCACGCGCTTTGCTGTGCGAACTTCTTTACAATTTCCGCGCATAAAAAACAATATAATTATACAAATTGACTAAGTTAAAACGCATGATTTTTGCAATCAACCGAAAAATTTAACCGGTGATACGAACCAATGCGCAAAATATTATGCGGAATAAATATATATAACGTCAAACGTTTCAATCCGTATCTTCTTCAGTGACTATTTATTTGAAAGTACAAAAGAGAATTACAAAAATGTTTGTTCTTGGTCAGGCGTCCTTAAAAAGCGGATAAATAATTGTATGCAACAATAATTGTACACAATAATTGTGTGGAACTAACTCCGAACTATGATTCCGATGGAGTAATAGGATTCGTACTTCTCCGACGAAAACCCGATAAGCGGCTGGCGGGGCACTCAGAATTCCAGCTTTGTTTATATCATGGAGATACGTGTTATTATTCGGGACGATAGCATGCATCCATCGAGAACTTCTTTTACGATAGTCGAACGAACGAGTCTAGTCTAGCATTTTTGTCAGCCTTACTCAAATTTTAGTTTCTACGAATCTAAACGTTCTAGAATAAAGATCGTGCATACTTTAACAGCGAGAGTAGACAGAAAAGAAGAAAAGTGTGCATTAATTAAATTAGAAGATACATTAAAATGGAAGATGTACTTGCTTCTTCATCCAATGAATGTGATAATACATCAGTTCACAGTGACAAGTCAAAATTAAGCTAAAAGTTGCCATTGTTTATCTAACAATTACTTCTCGGAAATGATCTTGTGGCCCAAGAATCATCTGACAATTTCCCACAAAGCAATACAAATTGGCGAAGAAATATATGCATCTACTGTTGAAATGTTGAGCATCTTATATTTATTCTTCATCAAAATATCCCAACGCGTACAATATTGCGAGGAACATATTAGATATACGATGCGCGATTTGATAAAATAAATCTATATTGTCTGCGTTTTCTCGTATACGCAGCAACACACTCCGCACATGCATTGACATAAATATGTCAAATGTACATTGCATTACATGCGTTGCAATGTCTTGCATTGTTTTTGCCAACATTTTTAATAAAAAAAAAATATTTGCAAATTTTTTGTAGAAGAATTATGGCAGAATCTGATAACAAAGGTCAATTTGAAGAAGTACAAGAAGATGATTATTCCAATGAATATATGTTAGAACAAGAAACAAAAGTAACAGACTACATTCCTTTAGAATATAAAATCAAGGTCGTTAATATGGCAAAAGAGCATCTAAAGTGGAATCTCACTCTACAGAAAAAAGGAGGCTCACGTTTAAAAAGCATAAAATATTTATCCCAATGGGAAAAAGATATCAAACATAGAGGAACGAATATTGACAAATATGCAATTATTAACTCAGATAGTACATAAAAGATGCTGCTATCTTAGGTATTGTAATAGTTTTTGCATCTAAAGAAGTTCCAGGTCTTTTTTTGCAACATTAATCTTATATTTATTCTGCATTAATGTCATGCATTTTACCATAGCTTCAGTACTCTTCTTTTTAATCTTGTCAAAGGCAGCCCCTCTAGTTATAAACATTAGACAAATAAATTGCATATCTGTATGAAATGATTGATTGTTCGAAAATTTAAACTCTTTTTGTTGACCATCAACAGTTATGATAGTGGTAATTTCCTGGATAGAATCAGCATAAGCTCTAAAATCCTGTTCATGGTTATCATGATACTCTAAAAGCACTATAATAATTTCTCTGAGATTAAAACCTTGATTTTAGAAACTTCAGTTATTGCTTTTAGAAAATCCTTGCTCCTCTCCAATTCAGATAAATCTAGTGTAGCAAAGTATTTCTTTGCTTGACCATCACTGAGCATTTGCTCTGTGAGCATTGAAGTAAGTTGTGACACATAGTCACGATCCACAGTGAGTTGTCTCACTCTATTTGTAAGTTCTCTGGCCATCTTATCCTATGTTTAGGACCAGTCACAGTAATTTTCTTAGGCATTAATGTGTGCTTCAGAACAATTTCCTCCAATTCCAAATCTTCTTTCTTCTCTTCTATGATTCCTTTTGGAAACAAATGAGTTAAAATACCTTGTTCCTCAACCACAAAAGGTGAAGATCCCTCTAACCCTAAATTATTAGTTTGAGTACAAATATTTCTAACTGCTTTTTTCTCTTTATCAATAGGAATTGATATGAAGATAAAATCTAACTCACTAACAGGATGTTCTAAACTCCCCTTTTCAGGGTATTGAGTAGATTTATTTCTCAAACACTTTTGCCTCAAGATGTAAGAACAAGTTTTTGACACTTCTTTTTTATCTTTTTTTTTTCTTTATTTTTATAGACAAGTCAAAAATTTTATAAAGCGTTTGCAGAATTGTTTGACTTTAATAAAACAAAACCGCAAAATAACATCTCGTGAAGATTGCATAAAGCTTCATTCAATCATACATCATCAATTGTCCACCCCGAGTTTTCGAAATATGTTACAATATGCATGGTTTGCCAAATAAACAAACGAGAGAGAGATATTTATGAATGTCAACGAAGTATGTTTTTCTATAGATATTTTAAAGAAACCATGTAAAAATGCAGCGTTCATACGATGTGCATACTGTCGTGAAAATTATTGTTTCACTTGTTTTTATGACAAATATCATCCTGCATATTGTCGCATCTAGTTTCAATAAATAAAACATGTTACATATATTTTTACATGTTGCGTACAATTATTTATCCGCTTTTTAAAAACACAAGTAATTAGTAATAATCGATTTATTTTTACCGTAATTTTTAAATCACGGATTTTTTATGCAAAAAATGCACTTTTATAACATGCAATAAGTAAATAAAAAAACGTATTATTTACATTTAGATTATATTGTAGAATTTTGAAAAAAAAAAAAAAAAAAAAAAAAAAAAAAAAAAAAAAAAAAAAAAAAAAAAAAAAAAAAAATCGCTATGCTACGCGCTCTTTTAAACGGCCTAGTTCATATTCTCATAAGGTACCTCAATATTTTCAAATTCGATTTTCTCGCACATAGTCATCTATCGATCCTATAAATCGTTCACATCGATTGGTACAACGTCGCGACCTCCCCTTGTGAGTTGCAACCTTTAACAATGTAATTGATCGACGCACTTATTAGACAGTTGCAGAATCTAACGATCAGAGCGAGTGTAAGTTTAATTTAAATTTATTCACAATTGTGTTATACAATTTACAAAAGAATTTTCATCGCTCATACACACACACACACACATATGGTTCCAGTTTGCGTAACGAGTGCTTTTACGGGTTGCTCTCAAGTCGATTTAATCAGATTTACTTGCGTAGAATATATACGTATACGAAAAACGTATAACGTGTCTCATATAACGTACATTTGCGTGCAAATTTTTGTCCTGTTACACCGACAAGAAGAGTACTTTGCCTGTGAGACTTTAGTTATCCTGTCATTACTACATCTTACCTACTGACTTGATTTTTTGCAAGAGAAAGCAATACTGTGGCAATGCCCGCACTTCGGGCCCGTCTTTCGACGAGATCTTTAAAGTATGTGTGTGTGCAAATGGGAATCATATACGCGACTTCGCGAGTTTTTCTTCAATAACTTATTCGTGCTTTCCGGTGCGTGATTTAGCAACGCGATGATCTACAAGTATACCCGCGCACTGTTACACATTACATATGGCGATATTCTCGTGGCAACGTATATTCATAAACATGTCGTGTTATTGTGAGAAACCTCGGGAGAAACACGCACGCGGAAAATCCATAAATGCAGAACCGCGACGATTCAGAAACGAACGGAAACGGACAGAGCGTTGTATTTTATTTGCGTCTTATTCGTTTTTCTTCAATGGGGGTTGCGTTTTTCATTGAACGCACACGCGCGACATCTTTCTTCCCCCCTCCTCTCTCTCTCTCTCGAGCGTGCCTTCCGTTACTGTCATCCATCCTGCGAATAATAAATTGTAAAGCTGTCTGAAATGATTCAGTGCATCGACGTAGGACGCGCGCGCGAGAGAGCTACGAATTCTCGGCGGAAAATACGCGGCGTACATATCGGTTCTTATCCGCTGACAGCGCGTTGGAAATGGAATGGTGGTATCCTATTATCTAGGATGATTTATCACTGCAACGCGTGACCCACGAACACTCTCGTACTTGGTTTGCGCTAGCACTCTCGACTCGAGGGAGTCTCTCGGCGTTATATACGCGAAGGATGCGCTAAATTAAAAAAAAAAAAAGTAATGCCCTTCGGCACTTCAGCACTTGGCGCGCGGGTAATTTATTTCCCATCTTTCGCAAATAATCAAGTAAACTCGTCAAGTGAACAAATTATAACTTCCCGTACCCCCCGTATTTTATCAATGTCTAGACGCAACACACTTTTATTAGAGACGGCACTTATCTCAATAAAACACTTCGTCAGCAATCCAATAACATGCTCTTCGTTAATATCAGTAATCGGCTGTAAAAACATTTAATGGATCAAGTATATGTTACGTGCATAATTCTTTTCCCCTTTCTTTCTTCTCCTCTTCCTCCTCTCTCCTGTTTTTCACTCTTGTTCGTTCCTCCACTTTCCGATGTTCAATCTACGCGAGAATTTCTAACGGAAGAGATTCCTTTTGCACAAGAATATATATATATACGCGGCGCGATGCGCGGGACACTTCTCGACTAGGATGATTTAGCGCGGCAGTTCGCGAATGCTCGGTCGTGCCACGGACGTTGGGGCCTTACGTCGGTTGTAAGTGTTCACGTCTGGTACGCAGCCGGTGTGTGTACGACTGGGAGATATATACGGACTTCGTTTCTGATATAAGCTCTCTTCACAGCGCACATATCCAATGGAAGCTTCTCGTGGACTCGAAATATCAAAATTCGCCGGGTTCCGAAGAAGAGTGAGAGTAAGATGGAGAAAGAGATGAGATGTAAGAAAGAAAGAGAGAGAGAAAGAGAAATCGAGGTTGTTAGGGATCAAGAGGCACAGTAGTGCCTCGCGCTAAGTTCACGTGCAACGAAGTTTGACGAAATAGTCAAAGAACTTGAGAAACTAGAGATCGTCTTGCAACGAGATCGCTGTAAATCTTAGTTACGCGAAAACACGATGTTTTACAAAAATTATTTTACTTGGATGTCTCAGATCACCCGCGCCACCCACTTAAAAACGAGGGAAATGGTTAGTTTGAAAAATGTTTTAGACAGTGAAACAAAACTTGACGCGGCTGCACCGAAAACTAAGTGCTTTACACAGGCGATACTGTGTTCACTAGTGTGAATGAAACACACTGATATGTTCTTTCTTACTAATAAACACTATGTTACACAGTCTCGCCTGTATACATAACTAAAGCACCCTTAAATTGACACACAATGCAGCCGCGCCAAGTTTTTTTTGTATTAAATAATTTTTATTTTGAAAAATTCCACATGGATTTTTGACTTTTCACATAAAGCAAAATCTACATGTATGATTTGACATAGTTTAAGGTTTTTCACGCAAAGCGAGGTCATTTCTTACATCGATGGGTGCTTTATATACAAAGTACACTGGTCATAATATTTTAAACTTTCTATTGTTTTAGAATATTTTATATTGTATAACAACGTATAAACAACTTACAAAG
>QVOA01021585.1:0-16580 GCA_014825685.1 Pseudomyrmex cubaensis
TGCAACTTATCGAGCATCGTTTCTTATACGTTTCTACGAAATCGGATCGCAACTTAAAAAGCGGACATTTCGACGTTTCCGCTACGTTATACGATGTTTTAGAGACTTTTAACGAAACGTTGCTAAGTTTCCGGCGAACCGTTGCGGAAACGTTTGTGCAACTTACGATGCTCGAAATGTCCTCACAGTTTTTCCATATTTTAACTATTTACAAATTTTGTTGTTGTATATTTCTCGACACTATTCCGTGCTTTTTTGAAATTTAATATCCACGTTGCTCTTACTTCAAAATGAAAAAGAATTAATTTCTTCGTTTGCTTTTAGCACCCATTGTCGCGCCCAGATATAGATAATAAATAATTCTGCTTTTGCCATCTTTGACATGTTTGAAGACGTATTCCGAAATATGTAACAGAGTTTTTCTCTATGAGTGCCACTTTTTTAAGGTAGTTTTATGTCAAGTAGTTTTATATGTGTACTATTAGATATCTGTTTTAGATTTATTCCTTTGTGTGATAAATGTACGTGGAAACATGGATATTCGTGATAATTTACGTGACTTGTATCCGTAAGTTGTTATGTTCCACTAGAGATTATCATCACAATACATAACATTTTTATTCGAATTTGATTAGAATTGTCATTTTTCTGATAGAATACGTTACCGGAGAAAACAGTGCGAAACGTCGTTTATGCAACGGTTACAAATCCGGCGAAGACGATCTTCAGACATTCGACTTTATCAGCAAATTGAAATTGGATCTGCTGCATCTCCGTTACAGCGGCATGACGAAAGTCCGAGGCAGCAATCGCATGCAGACGGCGTATCGGCTGGAGAAAGACACTGATGTCACTCTCTTGATGAAGTATTCAAATTATCTCGCCTTGAGACAATGATGTATTTAGCTTCTTTTGAATTCTGTGTGTGCAAAGTTCACTGTTGTGCGAGTCCATTCACTGTGGAATTTTTTCTTATAGAGTATATTTATAGTAGATTAAAAATTGCGATTTTTGCAATAACGCGCGGATTGCATAATACACGCGTCTGGAAATTTCAATAAGAAAACGATTTTTTTAATTGTATCGTCTTCCATAATTTGCTTTAAAAATTAATCGACACTCTTTTCGTGTTCGGGCGATTTATTTTTCAGAAATATCACATCCGGGTTTCCAGAGGAATTCACGCTGGTGTATACATTAAGAGCCAGAAAATCACCGAAGTATCCTTGGAATATTATTAAGATCGTAGATGTTAAAGGTGCTGCCCAATTTCTCATCACGATGAATCCCAGAAAACAAACGTTGGAGATCTCGTTACTCGATCACGAAGAGACTTTGCAGACCGTCTCTTTCGTGAACGATCGCGTAAGTGTCACGTACTTATCGCGTCGTTATCGAATGATTGTATATACAATCTTGTGTTTCAAGATAAACAACTTAGCGCGTTGCCAAGTCAGATTGCTACGCAGTCGAATTTTTTGAAAAGAGATAACAGTTATTCCAACTGATTTAGTTAATCAATTATTAGATTAATTGTCTAAACAAAAAAAAAAAAAATTAATGCGCAAGTTATCGCGTGAAATGCGCAATTGCGCCGATAAAAAGTAAAAAATAAACGTTAATCGTATCACGATCTAGCTGATGCGGCAGATACAATCGCATGTTAGGTAGTTTCTTGTCTTAAATGCCACTTAAGATAGACTTACCCAGCAGAAATTCTATCACGCGAGTGAAATAAAACGAGCGCTATCGGTGATTCGAACAATGTGATCGTCACGTTATGCTCGCCGCGACATGATTGATGAAAGTGCCATAATGCAAGCGAGTTTTGAAATAATGTTGAATAAGATTCATGTAATAAATATGAATAAAAGACAAAAAAAGACTCATCAAAGTTCTCACCAAGCTCTAATAATATGCCTCATCAGAAGTCATTTATCTTTTTTCTTTGCATCATTATATCTTGTGTGTCTCTAGAGTACAGATAGAATTACAAAAGTTAATTGCACAGCGCGCGTCATTAAGTAAGAATTTTAATACAAAGTAAAATATACATATAGTATGTATTTTTTTTATATGCATATAGTATATATATATATATATATATATATATAATTTTTATAAAATAGGTGTTTGACAAGGGCTGGCACAAAATAAATCTTGGAATATTCAAAGATAAGCTAGTGCTTAACGTTGACTGCATACACGTCGGGACGGAAAAACTGAGACCGCGCAGCCCTATTAAGGTCGACGGAGAAATATCGATAGCAAAAATGAACAATAGTAAAATCACCGTACCGGTAAGCTCCCTGTCAATATTAATAAAAAAAATTATATTTCAAGAGTTGTCGCATTTTGACTTAACAATTTAACACACTCGCATCTCTAAAATTTCTTCAGCATGTTCTTTCTGATTCATCTCATGTGTGTACATTCACACAAGCGTCTATTAACGAGTTGCGTCTCCGTTATGTCACTGTAAGGAATGCGTCATGAGATAATGTTACATGTCAATCGTCACGATTACAAGGAACTCACGCAACTTCATTAATATCCCCCTTTACGTAGAATGAGGCTGCAACTGTCAGTAGGACAAACTAAATTTAATATTAGACTCTTTGACCCACTTCTTTTCTAGAACACACAACTGCATTCAAGTCTTATTAAATATTGACGATTGAAGAAATAATTATTTACATGCAAAGTGAATGAGAGCAGAATACGAAGACACGTGACACACACACACATATGTACAGTTAGAATTCATAATATATTCTCCGTTAATATAAAGTTTGTAACAAAGAGATTTAATAAAACATCACATCTGAAAACTATTCAGTTCTATATTTACTTTTACTGTCAGGTCGACGTGCAATGGATGGTTCTGAATTGCGATCCTACGAGAGTGGAGAGAGAAACATGCGAGGAGTTACCGGTAAGACAATATTATATATTTTTCACACTTCGAAAACGATCTATTGTTTAATTTACGTGTCGTAGAAGACCTTAGAGGCTCCTCTTCCACAAATAAAACCTGCCTGTCAGATTTGCCCGCAGGGTCCGCAGGGATTCAATGGTACAAACGTAAGTTTCGTCTCGTGCAAAACAAAATGTTTTATAATTTATATTGTGTGCATATGTTTTCAGCAACATAATATGATTAAATATCGATAAAACTAAGTTTTTTACACTACACTTTTAATCACATTTAGACTAGTCGCTCGTTACATGAATCTGTCAGTGGTTGATATTACGCAGCACGTCTTCCACTTGTCGATAGAAAGAAAAGAAATAATTAAACACTCACTGTCATTATATGTGATACAACTTCTCAAGAGGATCCGATTTGTTACGCGATGAGCTAATACATTAAAGACGAAGTATTGCAATAAGATTGAGAGCACTTACATAGTGAACTGGTATAATACGTCGATTTAAATGCTAGTGAATTTGAACTAGAGTCAGAATTATTTTTCGTGATAAAATTCAATTATTTCTGAGATAGTTAATTACGCGAGATTGTATATATTAGGGGTTGCCCGGTCCGCCTGGACCGACTGGAAAACCAGGATCGATCGGTGCACCGGGTCCACCCGGACTTCCGGGGCAACCTGGTGAACACGGAAGAACAGTATGTATCAAAATAGTTTATATATTTAAGAAATATGTATAAACATAGCAAGACATCAAATAAAAAAGAAATATTACATCAGGGAGCTCCAGGTAATCCTGGTAGTAGAGGTTTTCCAGGATTGCAAGGCCCCAAAGGATCGACTGGATCGCCAGGATCGCTCGGACCACCTGGACAAAAAGGCGATCACGGTGAAAGAGTAAGATTTTTTCTTCTTTTAATTTTTAGATCGTGTGTGCGCGAGCAAGCAAAAATAGAAAAAATATCTTTATAAAGAAAAACAGTAATAGATCGAACTCCGTAGGGTGATATGGGTTTCCCGGGTCTGAAAGGAGATCAAGGTCCTCGTGGATTTCCGGGTCCACCGGGAGGTGTAAGTAATATAAACGACGTCTTACCGCGTTTGACAAGTCCTCCTCCTGGGCCACCAGGCGATAAAGGTGATAAAGGTGAACGAGGACAGGATGGTATTCCAGGAGGAAAAGGTGCATATTCTTTTTCACATTTGCTACTTTGCGGAAATAAGATATATGTATGAAGTCTACAGAACACAGCAATATTACTCCCATCGTCTGTCTTTTAAATGACCTATTTGTTAACATTTTATGCATATGTATATTGCAATATATTTGTATAATGTAAAAAGTCACACGATCCTAATGGCGATTATTGAGTGATTTAGGCGCCATATACCATTCTACGTATCGACGTTGACCCAGATGCACTTATTCACAGTCATTGTAAATCAATTTATTGCAATCTGTGCGGCTATAAACTGCTCGCTTAAAAGTAACTCAAGAGTCAAAATTAATTGAGTGCAGCAGAAAAAGAGGTTTTGTTACAAATATTTGTTAATTAATTATTGACATCGCGCAAACATTATTAGGAACGCTGTTGTCTCAAACGTATTGATTAAATGCTAGATAGATTGTTATGAAATAATTTAATATTTACTTTAGGTGAACGGGGAGATCCAGGAATTCGTGGTCCAAGCGGTGCGCCAGGTTTTCCTGGTCTTCCAGGACCACTCGGTCTTCCTGGGCCAAAAGGAAACGACGTGTTTGTAAATATTCCTACCGTTCCAGGACCACCAGGTCCTCGTGGCTTAACAGGACCAGCTGGTCCGCCAGGACCGCCAGGTTCTCCTGGTTTGCCAGGTCCGAAGGGTGACGCTGGAGAACGTGGCCTTGATGGTTTGCTATTAATTTAATAGATTTATCGAAAATAGAACAAAACAATCATTGTTTAATTTATATGCAACGATGTTTTCTGATATAATTAATATAATATGTGATACATTATTATTTATTATACTATTTTTTAAGGTACACCGGGATTGGCATATAATAATGTGGGCTCACCTGGTCTTGAAGGACCTGTCGGTCCTCCTGGTGAAGATGGTATTCCGGGTGAGAAAGGAGAAACTGGACCAATAGGTCCCCCAGGACTGCCCGGAATTCCAGGAAATGACGGATCTCCAGGATTACAAGGATTACAAGTATTTTGTCACTATCGTGTTATTATTTGTTTGTTAAAATAAAATAATCGTTTTCACAATATTCGTTATTGCACGTGCTATAAGGGATTACCAGGGGAACCGGGTCCTCCAGGACTTCGAGGTTTAGAAGGACCTGCAGGAAAACCGGGACTGCCGGGATTCGATGGAAAACCAGGTCAGGAAGGAAGGAAGGGACAGAAGGGTGAACAAGGAACTGTTGGATCTTCAGGACTGCCAGGAAATCCGGTAAATATAAACGAAACAGTATGTAATTTAAAACAATTGAAAAAAAACATATAATTATTAATTTAGGGTCCAATAGGATCGCCAGGTGCCTCAGGTGTACCAGGATTAGAAGGAAGACCTGGTCTACCCGGGCTTCCAGGACCACCAGGACCACCAGGATCGCCGGGATCTCCTGGTTTTTCATCGAACAACAGCTTTGTTAGCGTCAATAACCCCGGTCCCGAAGGGCCCAGAGGTCCTCCGGGTCTTCCAGGGCCTTCAGGAATAGTAAGTATTCTCTGTTTATAGCATAAATAATAAAATATATCAAAATTCAACGAAATTTAAAACTAGTTATTTTTTTAAATAATAAAACAACAAGTTAAATAATAAAACATCTTTATGTTTTTAACATTATATTTAAATTAAATATTAAATTATAATTGAAAATATAAATAATCAGCCGGGTGAAAAAGGAATTCCTGGAGAACGAGGACCGGAAGGTCAGGTAGGAACACCAGGAATGCCAGGTAAAGACGGAATACCTGGATTGCAAGGACCTCCCGGAAACAGAGGTCAAACGGGACTACCAGGACTTCAGGGACCGCCAGGTCATAGTATTAGCGAAGCAGAAATTCGTGATATTTGCGCCAGCGTGTTAAGAGGTGATTTTTATCTCGATTATTAATTCACTGATTTTTTCCTTAAATATTAATTACAGTTGATCGAAAAGTTTAATTGCTTGTTTATTGTCGTTTCAAAAAAATAAGTTTAACTTTAAAAATATAAGCAATTTTCTCCTTTCTCTTTTTTATTACATATACTATATTTTTACATATACTATATACATGTACGTAGTATAAAGCGTGTAATAAAAAAGAGAAAGAAGAAAAATGCTATTTATATATACATACATGCACGTATACAGAACAGATGACCGAAATGGCAACACTGATGCAAGGTCCGCCTGGTCCGCCTGGTCGAGGTCGTCCAGGCCGTCCTGGATTACCTGGTCCCCAAGGTCGCCCAGGTACACCTTTCTCCGATATCGGTTCCTATTGCGCTTTTCAAAACTTGCGCCCGGCACGACAAATTAATCGCATTGAAGATCGGCTAATACCATCACATAAATTTTCTTATTAGTTTATAGAATCTTGGATATGTATAGACACGCGCTAGGATCCTAACTCGAAAAAAGGGAAGCGTCGCAACGGCGTAGTCGTGTCACGAGCTTAAACGCTTCAAGTATATCATCATAATCGTCGTTTTCGCATAAAGCTAAAGTAGCACATGCGAATCATCATTGACAGACTAAACAATACATATCGACGACTCGATCAAGACCGACGTTCTTATCGCTGTCGTTACACGTCCATAAAGATTTTTTGTATCTGGCATGTGTCGCAGAGAGGCAGAAAGAATTAACAGAGGGTCTACAAGGTCTACCCGGATTGCCGGGGCCGGCTCGACACGGCCGTCCCGGTCGAGCCGGGAAGCGAGGCATTCCAGGTACCTATATCGCTCTCAAACCAGGAATGCGTAGTGCATTTGTTCTGAATGTTTGAAATGCGATACGTTCTAAACAAAAGCAGCGCAGGAACCGTTCTCTTCGATTTTCATTAACTTCTTTTTTTTATATCAGAAGGTGTGTTTCTGTGGAGAAATAGCATGTTTAGAATAAAACGAAAGCTTTTTTTGTGTGCATGCGTAAGCAGATTAATCAAGTAATATGTCATCATAATACGTGCACTCATGTTTTGCAAATATCTGTACGATTATTTTTATTTTTTTTTATTTTTTTTTTTTTACAAACATATATGTTCTTAGGTGATTTATTATTTTTACATTTAGGCGATCCAGGACCGCCGGGTTTGCCGGGCGAACGTGGGTTCGTTGGTTTGCCCGGTCCGCAGGGTCCTGTCGGACCGGTAGGACCATCTGGCGAGCGAGGAGAAAAAGGCGATCGAGGTCCCGAAGGAATCGGTATAGAAGGTCCGCCTGGTCCGCAAGGTTTACCAGGTTCGACAATATGACAATAGAAAAACTAATTGAAAAAAAATAAATAAATAAAAAAATACATTTTTTTCGTTTCGCAGGATCTCCAGGTAACGACGGTATCGGTCTGCCTGGCAGACAAGGAGATAGAGGTGAACCGGGCAGACCAGGTATATAAAACTTCAGAAATCTTCCTCTTGAAGTATTAGTAGTAGGGAAATGGCCAATGTGAGGCAAAAAACCAGATCTTCGGGTCAATAGAATTCTTTATTTTAACAGACGTTTTTCGACGAAGATCTGGTTTTTTGCCTCACATTGGCCATTTCCCTACTACTACTAGGTATATAAAAGTTTGCTTCACATACACAAACAGAGTTTTTACATAAAATTAAATAAAATTAAATAAAGAGCTTTTATAAAGTAATTATAACATAGATCTCTGATACATAATCTAATATTTCTAATATTTCTTTGTAATATGATATGTACAAGAGCTGCCTCTGTCTATTAACAGGTACTCCCGGAGTAAGAGGACCGCCGGGAGTCCAGGGACCACCAGGATTTTGCGAATTTTGTAATTACCCGAACAGTAATTACATACAGTTCAGTCGTGGCAATGAGAAAGGTCCTTGATCCAATGATATATAGAACATAAGTATTAAAAACAATGATTTTATGTATTTTTTTACGCAAATATATTTATAGTTCAACATTCATTCTACAAATCACTGCCACGTAAAAATATATTATTATCTTTTTCTTTTTTCGACTCTTTTTTACAATTTAATTTACTCTTGGCATATCTTCCCACACAACACAGGCACGTCCTTTAGACATTCAATGAATGCTCTCAGAGCCGAGAGACGTCCAAACAACGTCCATGTGTTGTGTGGGTTCTTTTCTGTCGATTGATTTTATTTATGTATTAGTATCACTCTATGTTTTGTGCTCTCTCTCTTCTTCTTCTTTGTTAAATCTTTAATAAAGCAACTTACGCGCTGATTTTATATTACGAGACATACGCGATACGCGAAGAATTCGAATTCGTCGCGCGTACACACCGCGGTCCGATTCTGCGTTCTCCCGTTCACGTTGGGCGACGGCGCCACCAACGGGTTCTCGAGACTCGGCGATGGCCAGTGATGGCCGTGGAATTCGCGACGTGCGTCGGATCGAGCGGCAAGTCTGTTTACCGTGACGTTGTCCCGGGCGAGAATACGCTTCGCGTCCCGGTTTTGCGGGGTATCCGGCTCGCTCGCCGGCGGAAATCGATCGTGCGTACGTATTTCGAACGTGTCGACAACCGCAAAGCGTACTACGGGACGTTGCTCGCTACGTTTTTTCGTTTTGACAAAACTCGCTCCCGTGGCTGCGAACGCTCTCGCGTGCAGCAGGAACCGCTGCACTCCCCGCTGCGAGCGTACCGCGGGGAGTAAACCGCTTATATAAACGCCGACTATTATTGTGACTCGTCTCGTCTGATATAATGCCGCGGTGGGAGTGATAAGAGGGAGGCATTCGACGAGTACGGGGACGACGACTCCACGCCCCCGTCGGTATCCTTTTTTTTTCTTCCTCACTGGAGAGACACGCGCGCAGAGAGCGCCCCAGGTGTAGGCAGGTGAGTACACGGATAGGTAAACCAACCGGAAGAACAGGTTAGAGTGCCTGTACCACGAAAGATCACTTACGAAAATCCTCGCGAAGTCCATTTTCTCATCTCATTTGCAATTTTATACTCCCGTGCGATTTCTCCACAGCTCTTTTGCGCTCCTCTCGTCCAATATTTGCGAGCGATATTTTGGATTATTGATCACGCGTGTTTACACTTTTCTTGAGCACACAAGAAAATCACATAATGCGACGATAGAAAGCTGAAGTTGGAAATATTATTTGTCAAGAGAAAACGAGCGAAGTTTATGGATGTAAAAACTGTACACGAAAACAAAAACTAGTACTTACGTTTGCAAATTACAAATTTTTGTAAAGTTAATTTTTTTTTATTGACAGCCGAACTTCAAATTGATTTTAAAAGACCTCACGTGGCGGGACACGAGATAAAGTCTATCTACGTGATAGTTCTTCGCGTTATCAGTTTCGGAGCAAAAGTTCTTTCAGGCAAACATTCTTTTGTTTTAAAATCAATTGACAGTAAAAAAAACCGAATTTTTCACTTTGGCTCTTGCAAATTTTCAATAAATGACAAAAAAAAAAAAACAAAAAACTTTTTATTCAGAGAAACTTTAAAGAACAAAACCATTGTAATCCATGAAAAATAATACGATAATAATAGATAGAAAATTGCTGCAAAAACAATCGATGCGTGTTAGCCATTAACGCATCAATAATTTACTGTTTATTAAAGAGAGACCGTTTTAATTTTATATTCGCGTTTTTGTTCGGACTGCCAATATCACATTTCACGTGGTATTGGCAATCGAAAAATCTTGTATTAATAAAATAAATGAAACAACATATCGATGTTTTAACAACGTTACTTCAATTGCAAAATATATTTATCAATTATTCGCGTTTATCTTTTTAGAATGGATTGAGAAAAAAAAGCTAAAAATGGAAAAAAAGCAAAACAAAAAATAAACGATAATAAAAGACAAATCTTACAAATAAACGCTATCAGTTTTCCTATCAATAAAAGTTCTACGAATTATATGCTAAAAATGCATGATGAAAGTAATAAACATAAACCATTCAGAGAAACATAAACCTTTGGCTAGATATCGTCGTCCATATTGTTGAAATTTTGTGTTTTCGCGTGCCTCTCTGTGAAATCTGTTGTGAGATCGGTTAAGATAAATTCTCTTCAACGATACAAAATTGACCGCGCCTTTTAGCCACCCCATTTCGCACATTCCTCCAGACTATCCGGCGTTCCTTTCCCGACCGTTCCCCCGTTTCTTTGGCCCGATCTTACGTTCCCCCACCTAGCCCACTTTATCGTATTGATTCAAACTTAGGCATTCGCGTTTAGTTCTCTCATTCTGTCGAACTCTCATCGGCCGACATATCCTCATTGCTTCCTGATCAGTCTATTCCGACCTAATTTCGCCACAATAGCAATCAGTTATTAAAACGGCTGAGGGAAATGATATTTGACATTATAGCAAAAATTATTTTCTTGATTTTTTTGAAAACAATAAATGTATTTTAAAGTACGATGGAAATTGAATACCAAGAAAAAGTGAAAGAAAAAGAACGTTGTTTTATAACAAAAATTTTGTCCGTAAAATGATATTTATCTCGATCATAGTATGCGAGTAAATTGAGAACCAAATAAGCCAGGATAGAGTTTCAAGCTCTCTTTACATAGAAATTTTTTAGGAGAAAAAGAGAGATAAGAGACAATGAAAAATTGACGTAGAAAAAAAAATTGTTGCATGCATTTGACACTCTGTCTGACGGTAAGCAACGGTTCTGTTTGTTAAAACAATTACATTTCGAATACACATATCGACATTCACTAACTGGGTCGGTTTACGTAAACAAAGACTGTATATATGATTACGGTTGAACAACCCTGAATTGACGCTTTTCTTTTTTGAAAATATACGCATCTTGCATGCATTTTTCCACATAAAAGAGTTTGTGAAGAGAAGCGTTCACATAGTGTAAAAAAAAAAAAAACAAATACAATATGGAGAGAAAAAGAAAAAGTATAAGCGTTTTATAAACTTTTTTACAACATAAACTTTATTTTTTAAGAGATATTATCTAAAAATCAAAATTGTGTAAAATCATAAAAATGTCACAATCTAAAAAAATGTTTTCGCGATGCTTTTTTATCCGGTCCAGCCATTGACTCGTAAATCTGAACAAGGGTTAAAAATCTCCACGTGTTAATAATGCCGTACCAGATCGCTTCTATGAGATAAAGTAGATCGTGCTTAATTGTTCCTAATTAACTCTCTCTCTCTTTTTCTCTCTCTCTCTCTTCCTCCGGTACATCGTTAAGTTGATGAACAGTCTCATTCTCGCGATCACAATGCGACGACGTGACGTCTCCTACGAGCTACGAATTAAGAACAGCTTCACTAGTTGCTTCTAGTTCTCGCGCGCTACAACAATACAATATCTCATGTGATTAAAATGAGATACACACGCATATATACGGAGCTTCCGCAAATACGCACCTATTGTGATTTATATCGCGCGAATGTGATGCTGAAAAATATGTGATCGAACGGGAGTTTTATCGGCTTTTATTTATCGTATTAAAAAAAAATTTTTCTCGTACGTTGCGTCGTAACGCAAGCGTGTTGCGGAAAAACATGTTTAACATGAGTCAATTAGCTATAGTCTAGCGATTACTCATTCAAGGACTCTTAGCGTATATTCGCTGATCTTTCAACGGATGCATAAATTTGCTGCGCTTTAAGAGAGAGAGAAAAAAAAAAGAAAACAACATAGTTGGACTCTCCTGTGATCGCGAAGCCGCGCGCGAATAGAGCTCATTGCGAAACAACGTTCGCTTAGGAGCGGTCGCGATTAAATTCGCGCGAAACGAATAAGTGCGTTATCATCATCGTTTACTTTGCGCAGCGAAAATGGCTGAGGAAGGTGCGGGTGGTTCGGCGAACGGAAGCAGCGGCGAGACGAGTCGTCTGCAGCTTCTGCAGGAGATGCGACAGCAGAACTTCGATACCATACGATTCGCGTCGTATCGCACCGCTTGCAAGCTGAGATTTATTCAGAAGAAAGTTCATCGTAAGTATGTCCGATTCATATTTTTATCTGATCTCGAAAAAAAACTTAAATAACCGGATAAAGATCTCTGTTCGAATGGTAAACGGCAGCGCTAATTTTCTCACTCGTATACATCTGTGCTAAACGTCAATTAGTAGTCGAGTTGTTGTTAGAGCAGTGAAAACAAAGAACGCATAGCGTTCGTTTGTTCTATTTCACACAAATTAACTCTGTTAAAGTTATTTAAGACAACACATACGCGCGAACAATCTAATATAATTTCAAATTATTATATTATATGTGTATTTTTTTTTAATTATATGTACGCAGTGCACAATGTCGACATATGGAACGTGATCGAGGCATTTCGAGAGAACGGTCTGAACACACTGGAGCCGTCGAGCACGTTGGGAGTGTCCCGGCTCGAAACGCTACTGTCTTCCTTGTTCCACGCGCTGAATAAGAGAGTGCCGGTGTCGCAGCAATCCAAGGTGGACGCGACCACGGCGTTACTCATGAACTGGCTACTGGCCGCTTATACCAGCGGGTACGTTAGCGAGACATTCAAATAACTCGGTGATTCCTTAGCTCGATTGTCCGATCAAATCGCACGATTTTTTTTCAGGGAGAACAATAAAATCTCCGTCTTCTCGGTGAAGGTAGCACTGGCCACGTTGTGCGCGGGAAAGCTCATGGATAAGTTCCGATGTAAGCCTCCCTCTGACAGATTGTTTCACTCAACCGATCGCTTGAGTGCCACTTTTTTTAACAAAATTTATTCCACGCAGATATATACTCGCAGATATCAGACAGCAACGGACACATGATACACTGGAGGTTCGCCGATTATTTAAAGGAGGTCCTGGCTTTGACCGCTGCCGTTTACGAATCGCCGTCGTTCGGATATTCCGACGGTCTCGCCAATTCCATCTTTCCCGCGGTACGTATGCAATGAATGTGCGAGAGACGGGGCTCTGATACATTAACGGAATGATGTAACTAACGATGATGCGTTGTGTGCGACAGAACTCCAAGGTCACCGTGAACGATTTCCTGGACACGCTCATGTCAGATCCCGGACCGCACTGCTTAATCTGGTTGCCGTTGTATCACAGAATGGCAGCCGTAGAAACAGGTAATCGCCGGGATTAAGATCTGATACACACCATGTTTGGATTTTTGAGAAAAAATTTTATGCGATTTTTTAAATTGTTTTCTTTTTTTTTAGTGGCCCATCCTATTGTATGTGACGCGTGTCACAAAGAGAATTTCACGGGATTTCGATACAGATGTCAAAAATGCCATTCGTATCAGCTGTGTCAGGACTGTTTCTGGCGCGGTAAAGTTTCGGGAACACACAATAACGATCACGAAACGAGAGAATATAGTAGTTTTGTAGGTCCTATTCGTTATTTGCGTTTTGTCTCTCGAATTTTATATTATTCTCAACAATTTTAATTTTTGTCGTTAGAAATCGCCCAGCAAACAGATCGGCCATTCGCTGCGGAAGAGCTTCAGGTGCGTTCCCGAGAAGGGAAAGAACAGTCTGCCACGATTCCCGGAACAACCCGAAAAGACGTTAGACCTGTCGCACATAGTGTTAGTATCTTTGTTGTGTTCTTGCGATCGTTCGGCGTTTCTTGACAGAATTTTACTATCTAAATAAATTCCATGTTTCAGCCCACCGTCACCTTTACCATCTCACAACGGTTTTCCAGATCCAGGATTTATGGCACCCTTTGATTCAGGATCGGTGGACAGTCGTTCAACACTGCGAAGGTAAGTCCGAACAATATTCGTAGTTTACACACAGTTTATTTGCCTTTTGCCGTTCGCGTAAGAACGCCATGCTTTACTTATTCCTTTTGTATATCGTCCAGTATGGACAGTTCAAGACTGGACGATGAACATAAATTAATAGCACGATATGCACAAAGGTTGGCACAAGAAGCTAGGACCATGGTAAGTCCTTTTATATCTACATACATTTTACACGCTTTGCTACATTTAGTTACTAAGCGCAGTATAATTCGCTTTGACCTTAAAACGCAAATATCTTTATTCTCTCTAATTCGCAAAAGCCGCGAAAGCTAATTAAATAAATTAGTTTTGCAAAAAAAAAGTGCTCACACTTGTTGGCACTAATATTAATTTTACAACTGCTTCGTTAACAGCCTCGTACAGCGTCCAGAATGTCCCAGGCAGATCAAACAGTAAGTACGCACTGTTTAGACGTATCGCCGGAGATGATTTCGCGTTACGGATTGTCTCACGCGAGACCACGTTTCTGATTGCAGGGCAGAGCACCGTCGGACGCGAACCTGGTATCGTTGGACGCGTCACGGGCGCAGCGTGAGCTCATATCACAGTTAGAAGCGAAGAACAAGGAAATAATGCGCGAGATAGCAAGGTTAAGGTATACCTGTGTCGTTTATATTCCTTTATATCAAGCCGTAACCTCGATTTCATCCTGTGGTTGACCCATCCTAGGATCACGCATGTTCAGAACGTCTTCTGTTTCGCTTTGTGTCACCTTGGTTGCGCAGCTTGCACGATAGAACAAAAACAAACGATACATATGTCTATGTACTTCTTGACTAACTAATAATTGAAAATGATATTATTCGTGTGTGTTAAAAAAAAATGATACGCGAGAGAGATGACCTCGTTAATATCAATCATTCTTGTGTCATTGGCCTCATTCTTATCATATTTCAACTGTTAGAATCATATACTATTACATTGACCACACTTCACATTGCTTTATAATAGAACGAGAAAGTTAATAAAGTGGAATATATTTTTTTACATACTATAACATAAGACTGAGATTGTGTATGTAACATATATTCCACTTTCTCGCACTATGCTTGAAAATTTCTGAAGGAATTCTACTCGTATCTTCTACAGAAGACAACAGGAGATAGAAGCTGCGGGTCTGGAAAATCCAGCGTTAATGTCGGAATTACGAGCTTTGAGGCAGAGGAAGGACGAGCTGGAAACGCATCTGGCAACGTTGCAAGATTCTAGGAGACAGCTGATGGTACAGCTGGAAGGTCTAATGAAAATGTTAAAGGTATTTCGAATAGTCTCATATAAGACAGTTTTATATTTCTCATTTCTATAAGAAACTATTTTTTTTAAATACTGTTCTAAGTTTGACCGATGGAAAGAACTTCAATATTTTTTTAGAATTTCGTGTTATTATTATTTCAGAATTTCATATTGTATAGTCAGTAAGCAAAAATCATCGTTATTATCGTTTTCATATAGTCTGAAACGATAATCCAGCGTGATTTGTCTTGCGTTAGAATCACCAAGCGTCACCGCGTTCAACCCCCAACAGTTCCCCACGAAGTACGAAATCACCGCCCTTACCACCTGGTGCGATTCCAAGCAGTAGATCGGCACCGCCGACGCCCGGCGGGCCTCTATCCACGACACCTCAACAGCAACAACAGCAGCAGCAACAGCAGCAGCAACAAACGCCTCAACAAATGTCACAGAGTTATCAAAGTCCTATTCCGACAACGACGGTGGCCAACGTGCAAGGCAACGCTATACTTGGCACAATACAGAATCCTATTCCAGATAGCTTGTCGTGCGTTGGCGGCGACGTAAGGTAGGCAAGCATGTAACAGACAAAATATATTATTGATGAAAGCGCGAAGCGCTTTCTACAACGTGTAAAGAGTAAAGCAGCGACAGACAGAAAATTTATAAACGGACGACTACAGCAATAATGCATAATTCGCAACAAAACTATAAATACGCTATATAATCAAAAATCTGTTCATTTACCTAGAGATATATTTACAGGCAAATTTTTTGAAAACTCGTATACATTCCATGTACATAAAAAACGCATTTTGATAATTGTATACAAGTGATATTAAATTGTGCAGCTAAATATTGAAGCAAGTACAATCAAACGAAAATAAGCATTTAATGTAAGAAGATAAGAAAAGAATACATACACAATATATATATATAAAAAAAAAGTTTAGAAAAATTGACTGTAAAACACAAGACTGTATTCAAGATAATACGCTTCCAAATTATAATTGATCAAATTAACAAAATCAGATTTATATACTACATTACTGTACATGAAATATATATTCCAGTCGTGTGCGTAATTATTTAAAAAATCAATTTCTGTCTATTTATTATAATTGGCATAAAAAGATATATACATACTACGCACTATATAATAGAGCTTGGAAATTTACGAGTATCCACCGCTTCGCTCATTACTCATTACTCACAAATATTAGCAACGATAAGAAGAAAATGTGATGAAAATTCTCAAAAATCACAAAATATCTGAAAGAAAACAATTCTATGCACGGTACAAAATTATTAAAAACTTAAATTTTTTAAATTGATAATAAACAAGAAGAAGATTCTTCAGGGCTCTGAAGTATTAAAACTATTGAATGAATTAAGGGGGGGGTAAAGGATAATGGGTCTAAAAAAAGCACTTTTTTGAGAATTTTTTTTGAAGAGACTACTAAAGTTAAATTATTT
>QVOA01021586.1:0-11474 GCA_014825685.1 Pseudomyrmex cubaensis
TTCTTGCATATGTGCGCATGATCTACATTATACGTGACGTCCGCAATCCCCACTTCATTACTGGGCTACGCCCATCCCAATATTGCGGTTGAAGGCTCGGGAGTTTCCAAGAATTGGTGGGGATAAAAGCAAACGCTTATGGAGGCAAAAATGCGGACAGATTGCAAGGCAGTACTGTATGTAAAAATTATTGAAATCGGAGGTGGTTCCCCTAATCTGCATAATTACCATGAATTCCTTGACTAATTCTTCTAAAATTATCACTTCAGCCTTTTCTGTGAATCACACCACACATGTAAAAAATTTACTTCGCCGGCCTTGACTATGTCGAGCACGCAAGGTGAAGTCATTTCTTACGTTGATGGGTGCTTTATATACAGAGTACAAGTACACTGGTCACATAATATTTTAAACTAACAATTTAAATAAACGTACAATATTTTACTTGGCATTATTTATTGATATCATTTCTTTTGTAAAATAGATATTGTAGAGAAAGATTTGTATAATACTTTTTCTAGAGATACAAGTTGCGCGTGTACTTGGCGCCTTTTTTTACCTTTATTTCAAAAGGTATTTTGTTCGGAATATTATATATTTTTGTAGAATATGTTTTTGACAAATATGTCTTTCAATACAATATAATGTACTTCTTTATATTAACAATAATACATATAACAGAATAATACATATAACAGAATAATACGTATAACAAAATGTTGAAAGTACTTGCATCTTTTTAATTTTTAATCTAACTGTAAGGCTACGTTCGAGAAGCGCGCTATTATATCATTCTATTTTTCTCTTCTCAGTAGACAAAAAACAAAGATAAAATGACGCAATAGCGCAGATAGCACGCTTCTAAAACGCAGTGTAGTATACTTGGAGCAAGATATTATCGTGTCTTTTGAATACTGTTTTGTAACAATTATATAATTTTGTGAAATAGAATTCTTCGAAGTTCGTAGAATTCTTCGAATCTTTCGTATGTTCTTTCGACCAATCACATTAACTTAATTAGTTAATGTGATATCATACATTTTCTACGGGGAAAAAAGAATTAAGAATATTAAAATCATATTATATATCGTGCAATAATTATTATTGATATACACGACATACAATATATATAAATATCATTTTTATATCAAAATAAATAAATTTTAGAATTTTCTTTTATTTTATATTACTGTATACATAACATTAGCAGAAAATATACTCCTACTTAACCTAACTCTAAGTGAGACTTTGACTCGCGATTTTGACTCACGTCTACGTCTTGTTCTAAACGACTTTACTTGAGTAATTAAATGAGGCACGGGATACTTCGCGCAGCGCGCGTAAACTTTGTTAAGCGCATATACTTGACGCGAAGCATTACCATACCTCTTGATTGATTAATATTTTACACGAAAGTGTTGTCACTTGGTGGCGACAAGAGACGAAGTATGTTCAACTGTGTTCTAAGACGACGTGGACGAAATCTTATGAACCTAGTTTTTCGGGATTTTGGACTTTGTACTGAGATATCTCCGTTCAGAAGGCACAAAGGAAAAAACTGCGAAATACTTTTTTTTGTGCCTCGATCTCAACTTTCGATTGAGTCTAGGCCGAATTCGATCGGTTTAGCCGTTGTTGAGATCTGAAAATCTCGAAAATTCTCATCGGCCATTCTCGTGTATAAGAGATACTTCGCGAAGCGCGCGCACTTTGTTTGCGCATATACTTGGCACGAGGCAATACCGTGCCTCTTGATGTCTATTTATAATATCATTATAACAGTATATATATTATAGTATAGTATTTTTATAGTATAGTATAGTATAGTAATAATTTACAGTATAGTATATATATTATAGTATAGTATATTATTATATCTAGTATATTATATCTAGTATAGTATTTTATCTATCTATAAGATGTATCTATATGTATTAAGATTTTATTTTTTAAAACAAATCTGAGAAAATCGGCAGTAACATTTTTTTTTTTCATTATGATAGAGATTTTTTTTTAAATAGTGATACTTTCCAAGTCTTTTCCTTGTGACAAAGTGAATATATTTTATCGTATAATATCTGTTTATATACTTATAATAAAAAACAAGGTATTGTGTATTATAGATACCTTGTTAGTATAGATATTAGATTTAGTATACAGATTAGGGTTACGTTAGGTTAAGGTTAGGGTTGCTCTTGGTTTAGGGGTCGAGGGGACAGCCCCGGCCTTCCAAGAGCAGAGCTGACTGCTACCGAGCGCGTCCCCGAGTTGCGGATAGGGAAACAGCCTCATGGATTAAGGTTAGCTGCGAATAACCTCTTCGGGGGGAATAAGCAGCCGCGGACAAACAGCGGTGGATACTGAGGGTGAGGTGGTCGCTCCTGTGGGAAAGGAGTGGCCTATAAAATGCTCCATTAAACCTGATGAAGTATCCACGTCAAAGGCGAATGCCGTCGCTCAAAGATGTCTAAGGAGGAAGAAGCTGGCAGGCCGAGTGCGCTTCACACGCGTCTTATTGGGGGACTGGTGGAGCTCAGGGCCAGATATGCCCACCAGCGGACAGTTGAAAACATTGAAGAGAACGTCGTCAAGGTTATGGATTCCATCCAGGAGTTGGGTCGGGGGCAGTCTGCCTCCGGAAAGAAAATGTTGGAAGCGATCGTCCAGGTCAGCGATGATATGGAGGAACAAAGCTCTTATGCGGTCGCTGGCCTGAACGCAGTTAAGGATGACATTGGTTGAGCGCGTGCAGCGATCAAGGAGGTTCATCATGAAACTTCTCGGTTGCACTACGCACTTCATAAGAATATGGAGACGTTGATGCAAGCAATCGCTGACGTCTCTACAGTGAGGCTCGAGAGAGCAGCGTGTTCCACTCCAGTCAGGAGGGAAAATCGAATTCCATCTTTCTGGCTGGAAAAAATCAAAACAGTGGTTCGGGACACTGTTTCGGAGGAGATCCAAGAGCTTTTGAGCCGGGATCCTCCGAGACAAGGTCCCTACAGGGTGTCCTCGATTCCCTTATCTGCCCTTGCTGGGGTGCAGGCGGGGGGAGAGAAGAAGAAAAAGAAGAAGAGGAAGAAGAAGGAAAAGGAGGGAGAAAATGAGTTGGCTGTGGCCAAACGAGGGAAGGGAGCGGTCGTTGAGGCCAATCGGGAAGTTCCCCCCTCCGCCTTCTCCCCCGTCGTCTCGTTTGCGACTCCAGTGTATGATTCCCCCTAAAACGGAGGCGGTCGCCTTGCGTCTCAAGGAGAAGGGCATGTCATATGCCCAAATCCTTCGAGCCGCAAAGAGCAAGGTAGACCCAAAATCAACGGGTATCTCAAGGGTTCGTCGAATCATGGAAGGACACTTGCTGTTGGAGGTGGGGGAGAAGACCGCAAATGTAGAGCGGATCTCCTCGCCTCCAAACTTAGAGAAGTTCTCCCTGGTAGCGTTAAGGCGGCTCGTCCATCTCGGAGCGTGGAAGTTCTCGTTTCGGGATTGGATGAGTTCACTGCTGAGGATGATTTGCGTGAGGGGTTCTTGCAAGAGTTTGGTGGCGGGGATGACGTCAGGGTATTATTCCTGCGTCATTCCTCGTCTAGTGATGGTACCGCGTTGGTTCGGTGCTCGGTTGAGACAGCGGCCAACGCGGTTAAGGTGGGCAAACTGCCGGTAGGGTGGGTGGTGGCGAAAGTGCGCGCACTCCGTTTTCACCCCTTGCAGTGCTACAGGTGTTTTCAGCCTGGGCACTGCAGGGCTCAGTGTTCAGCCTGATCGACCGCAGCGATCTGTGTTATAGCTGTGGTCGGCCGGAGGACAGGGCGGCCGGCTGCAACGAAGAGAAAGAGGAGTGTCCTCTCTGCGAAGAGAAGGGCCGGGAGTCCTCCTACCGGATGGGTAATGTCCAGTGCTCGGCCGTCGGTCGAAAGGCTGCCGTGCCCATAGTCAATTCCTCGTGACGAGAGGAGGGAGGACGCGGCTCCCTTCGGTTCCGGCGGGACTTCCCCTAAGGACTCGGAGGGCCGCCCCTCCGTACATCTGGTGCAGTAAGCACCAGATATAAAGGTATCCATGCCTGTTCCCCTGGAGATCCAGGCTGTCTTACCGTGTGTTGATGACTTTGGTCAAGTCCAACTCCCCGCCTTTCCTCCCTACTATGGGGGCATGGGGACAATGGGCACGCTGAGACCGGTTGCCTTTGTTGATCTGGAGCGGACCTCTCTTTTGAGAGTGAGGTCACGGTCACAAGAGAGTGGTCCATCATTGAAGGGGTGGTGTGACCTGGGAATCGCAGAGGAAATATCCTCTTTCATTGCACGCAGTTTCACAACGGCGGCGGAGTTGAGGCGTGTCCCCTCGCTCCGTCGCAGGGAGGGGGGAAAGAATTCTTTCCCCCCCTCAGTGGAGTGAGGCGCAAGCCCTTGCCTATCGGATTGTCCTGTGTGTAATCCGAACAGGAAATCCCGGAGCAGTCCTACAAGGGCGGCAGGTGGACATCGCAGAGGGTTTTAGTGGGTATTTCCCTTCCGGCTTTTTGTCGGCGAGGATGAGCCGTACACTACCCTGACTCTTATTTTTTAGTCTGGGCCAGGGTGTGCGTAAATGCATTTCCCCTGCTTAAAAAAAAGGGTTAAGGTTGCCGGGCAATTTTGGCCTCGCCACTTTGTCGTGGTGCCCGAGCTTGAGTGGAGCAATGAGTGAAAGAACTGTGCCGGCGGGAACTTCGGTTTCTGGTGGGGTTTCCCTTGCCGGAGTGGTCTTCCACGAGCCTCCAGACTAAGAGCGGGTCTTCGGGCTGAGCCGGCTCGTTACCCCAATGGGGGAGCCGTCCTCCGAAAACAAACCAAGCTTAGTCTCTGCGATGAGAGACCCGGGTAGGATAAACAAGAATACCGATCCTTGTGGAAGATAGGAAGTAATTGAGCCAAAACATTCGCGCATCTTAGTGCGCGTATGCGGCAAACTCACACTCCCTCGCGTTTTTTTCGGTATGCGTTACTAGAGTTGTACAGGGAGAGGTAGTCGGGTGGAAGAACAGCTATGAGCTCAGGGGCTCGTCTTCCCTCCTGTTAAATAATAGGAATGACGTCCCGGTAAATGGAGGTAGCCAATGTGCTCAGGCGTCGTTCACTCGTCTGTCAAATACTAGGAGGTATAGGATGGGGAAGGCCAAGTGCTCAAGCGTCGCCCATCCCGCCTGCAAAAGAATAGGAGGCCGCGAAGGTATCGGCGTAGGGTGGGATACAGTTGGCTCCTCCGTGGGAGCTCGTTGTCTAGTTTTGCCTCTGCGATGTGAAGCTCCGAGTAGGCGTACGGATGATCAAACTCATTCGTTTCGGATTTATACCCAAGGATACCGATTCCTGTGGGCGGGATGATTGGGCCAGTGAATCTGTGCGCACCGGTGTGCACACATGTGGACGGACCGACATCTTATCGCGAGAGGGTAGGTTATGCGTGGGGAGCGTGTGGGAGTTTTAAATTCCGGTTGCCTCTACGATGTGAAACTCGGGCAAGTCGGTGGAGAGGGTCGCCTTTCCTCTCGCAAATGGGCGCGATTTCCCAGGGATACCGATCCCCTTGGGCGGGATGATTGGGCCAATGCATCCGTCCACCGATGGATACGTATACGGAAGGACCGACACCCCACTGCGGCGTTAGAGATAGGACGGATAAGTAGGGGATGCATGGCAGATGGACTTCTGATCCGCCGAAGGATCTGGAGTTCGGATGTCTTATGCATCTCGCCAACAGGGGTCTGCCTTCCCCCTCGTATAAAAACTCGGAAGTAGGAACACGGGTAGGAGAAAAGTGTTGCAGGTGGCCTGGGCGCCGGTCTTGCCACCCGAACATGTGGGCAGAACCGGATGCCACACATCTCCCAACAGAGGTCGAACCTTTTCCTGTAAAATTCGAAGGTCGTGATTAGGATAGGCACAGGGGTCGACCTCCCCCATGCTAAAAGAAATAGGAGGCCCGGGAAGGGCGCGTCGCGTTAGGATCAAGGTAGGAGTTGGGGATCGACCGCGTAGAGAGCATTTGTAGTACCGGAACGCTTAATGTGGTGCTCTGGTGGCGTGCGGTGGCGCAGGAGGTGCCTAAACAGGAGTAGCTCCATGCGCGTGCTGCCGGGGCGCGGGATCTTGCGTCTTGTGTGGGATCAGACCGTTTCTCGGGAAATTTCTCAGCAGTGCTCTCCCAGAGACAGGAGTCCGCCTTCCCTCTTGTATAAAAACTCGGAGGCGGAAACACGGGTAGGAGATGTGGATAAACGCGGATATCCCGGAATATGGGACTCCGATGTCACACATCGGCCAACAGGAGTGCGCACTCCCTCTAGTCTAAAACTCGGAGATACGATGAACGGGTAGGGGAGGATGAATAGGCGCTTGTTTTCCCATCCAAATAAGCGGGGTCAACACAACGCCACATATCTTCCAACAGAGATCTGCTTCTCCCTGTATAAAAACTCGGAAGCAGAGACACAAGTAGAGGTCATGCGGGTAGAGGTCTGGAAAGTAAGTATGGCCGCGACAAGGGCCCGTTTCCCCCTGTATAAATAATCAGAGAACAGGGCTGAAATGCTTTCGCAGCATGGCACAGCCATGCCACCTCACACTCATGGCGCTGCTTGACCGTTGGCAGATGTAGTCTTAGTTGGCATCTTAGTCAGTCCTATCGGCCTAGCCCACCGAACAAAGAATAAGGTGCTCTTACCCCACTTTGTCAGGAGGTGGAGTTTATCCTACATTAGTGGAATGTTTTGTCAGCTGGGGCAGTCTGTCGGCACCACAGGCCTCCGCAGGCTGTCGGAGGGAGGATATCGATCACCAACATTCATTTATCCCGAGCACGTTTCCGGCCTTGTCGTGGCGCCCGAGCTTGAGTGGGATGGACGAGGAATCAAGGAGCTATGCCGACGGGAGTCGATTTTCGACTCTTGGTAGGGTCTCCTATGCCGGACAGGTCCTTGAGGAATCTCCAGACTAACAGGAAACTAAGGGAAGGAAAACTTCGACAGAAAACCCGAACAAGACGGGTGAGAATGGTTCTTCCCACTGTCCTAAGGAACGGTTACCCCGACAGAAAACCTCCATTCTTTAAAACAATGGGAAAAGGTACAAAGAAACGAGCAGGTTTACCGCTACAGGGGATTCAGGCCCTAGTGGCCGGTGAGAGAGCGCTGTTGTCCCAGGCGCCCACCCGTCGTCATCTGATGATGGAAGCTGAAATGGCTACTGCGTTAGCTCGCGCTCGTAACGCAAAGTTCCCCTAACGTTGCGTCGAGGAGAGAATGCCATAGAAGTGTCGTCTGTCTCTAGTGCAGACGCGAACTCTGCCCCACACACACAGGATCTGGACAGTCGTCATCTGCTGTGGAGCCGGGCGCGTGGTCGGCGGAGACTGCGGGTCTGTCAAGGGTGACGCGCCGGTCGGGTGCCGGGTTGGATGAGATGGTACCACCTCTCATCGTTCGTGGGCGCAAACTGCTTCCCGCCGTTCATGTGAGAGTTGTCGGGCGTGTTCCGTTTGATCACAGTACACCGCTTCGACACCACTCGATTCGACACAGAATTATTCGACACAAAATTATTGGACACAGATTTATTGGACACAAAATTATTCGACACCAATTTATTTGACACAAATTTATTTGACACCTATTTATTTGACTCCGTACGATTTGACACCAAATTATTCGACACCGTACGATTCGACACCAATTTATTCGACACTGTACAATTCGACACAGTACAAGCACTATGCATCGTGACAATTAAAGATAGTACTAACACAGGTTAGGATTAGGTTAGAGTTTTTCGGCGAGGGGGTGCAGGGGGATGGGCGGAACCCCTCCCCCGCCCACACGTGTACTATAATACGTGATGCAAACAATTTTTTACTTGTATGGTGTCGAATAAATTGGTATCGAATCGTACGGTGTCGAATAATTTGGTATCGAATCGTACGGTGTTGAATAAATTGGTGTCGAATCGTACGGTGTCGAATAATTTGGTGTCGAATCGTACGGTGTCGAATAATTTGGTGTCCGATAATTTTGTGTCAAATAATTCTGTGTCGAATCGAGCGGTGTCGAATCGTATTGTGGTCAATAGAGTATCACCCTGAGAGTTGTCTCGGTTGGGTCGGCGTGTCGTGACCTGCTTTAGATCGATCGGAGTGTCGACGAGAGGTCGCGGATGAGCTTGCTGCCGACTTGATGCAGCCACCGTGGATCTTCGTCAAGCGTTTGGGGAGATGTCCCTCGCGTACCGGGACGCTTTGGTTCGCACTGCCCAGTTGAAGGACCAGCTGGACGCGGCAAGCGGCCGACACAAGGAACTTTTCATGCAGTACCACCGCCAGGTCACGGAGGCTGGTAAACTCCGTGCTCGGGAAGAGATCCGTTCTCGGGTGCTTTCCGTCGGCAGTCAGACTTCTGCCCCGCCTCCGCCGGCAGGAGCGTCGCGTGAGGTACAGGTGGCGCCGCAGTTTGTCGCACGCTCCGACTGCGGCTGTGGAGTCGCGCTCCTGGAGCTTTTCTATCCTCTCGCCCTGCTACTGCAACAGTTGCGGTGCAGGCTACCGGGGATGGTGGGGCTGTCCCCAAAGGTAGTTGCGGTCCGCTTGTCGCTAAGGCGACAGGCGATGCCGTTGAGGCCCGGTTGGCGGTCTTCCGGGACAGTTTGTTTCGGCGACTGCCCCCCGATGCCTTTGTGGACGGGGGTTTAGCGGCTGCGCTTCGGGGTGCTCGCGCTTTGCAGTCTCGGGGAGTGAACGTCGTGGGCACCTCGACGCCTGCGCCGGTTTCTTCTGCTTCGGCCGGAGAAAGTTGGGCGCGAGTGGTGGGACGGCGGGCCTGTCGGGCACATGGTGCTTCGGCCGCTGGTCTGATACCCTGGTCTGGGAGCCGTCCCTCTTTCCGCGCGGAGTGCGGGTGGTTCCGGAGGAGGTTTCTCGGGAGTGGGGCGCGAGTCGGGACCTCCGCTTTTTACCGCGGTTGCGGTACACAAGAGGCGGTTGTCTGCTCTTGGCCAGGTTCTGTCCAGAGCGACCGTCCTCCTGCAGGTTGGTGAGTCTGGCGGCGGATGTGCCTTGTCTGCCGTTTTTGCCGAGGCTCATCGGGCTGTTGACGTTTGCGACCTCGGCATCGCGGAGGTGCGGCCTCGTGTGGCTGCGAGTAGGGGCCTCCTGCCCGATCTCGAGGGTGGCGCTAAGGCCGATCTCTTGGCAGACTGAATGCGAGAGCTTTTCCGCGACCGTGCTGATGTGGCGTGTCCGGTACAATACGCGGAGATCCGGGTCCGTGGTTAGGTTAGGTTTAGCGGCGTCAATGGCACGCGACGAGGTAGCTTTGGCCTTGGTCACGGCTGGTGCCTGTAATCGCGCGTTTGTACGCGTTAAGGAAGTACGGCTCTTGCTTTCCGGGAAGAGTACTTTGTGGGCCCGCTGTTGTGGCCAAACGAATGGTTGCAGCGGGACGTGTTGCTGTCGGTTGTGTGAGTCACTGCCTCGGTAGAGGCCCTCCGCGCCCGTCAGTGCTTCCGGTGCTTCGACTTCGGTCATGTGGGGCGCCGGTGCATGGGCGAGCACGATCGGACCGGGTTGTGCCACCGGTGTGGGTCCCCGTCACACGTTGTGCGGGAGTTTACGGCGTCACCTCGTTGTCCGCTGTATGTATCCGAGGGCCGCAACGCCAGTTCACCGAATGGGGAGTCGGGCGTGCTCTGCCCCTCGTTCTCGTCGGGTTGACCGGGAGGAGCTGTTAGCTCTCCTGCCGACGTGATCTCTCCTCCGGTCGCGGTTGTGCCGTGCCCGGAAGAGGAGCGCATGGAGGTGGATTCCCCGATTGAAAAGTCGGTAAGTCGAGAGCCCCCACCGAAGTGAACGCTTGCCAACGTGGAACCGGCGGCGTCCTCCGGAGGTTCCGAAGAAAGCACGACCTGGGATGTTGCCGGTGAGCACTCTCCCGACGGCTAGTTCCCCGGGTGGTGAAGACAACGAGAGGGTGCCTACTCCGCTACCCCAGCGGATGCCCCGTCCCCAGCGAGAGAAGCTACAGTGATTGCATCGTATCCTCCTGCTGAGTCGTTCTAATTAAGGGCGTTGTCGGTATTCCAGGACGTTCCCATCTTTTTCTCGGAGCACGCGCGTTTAGGCGCACGTTTGTGTTTGCCCGGGTCGGTAACCTTCGGGTTCCGACTCGCAGGGACGAGTGCCGTTAGATTTAGAGGCGAACATCAGCTCCGCCTAACGTAACCGTTAGGTGTGGAAAGGCGATCATCTGCCTTCACCTAACCAGCATGGCCGGGAGTGTTACCATTTCCCCGACCAAGAACAGATTGGCCCGAACATCCGGCCAGTGGGGATCCCGTCATCGAAGCAGTGCTTTAAGACTAGTACCGATGGCGGACTCATTAACCCACTTGATGGAGCCCGAAAAAAAAAGGTAAGAGTTAGGGTTAAATTAGGAGTATTTCCGCGACAAGTGGATGGACATAGACCGGCACGAGAAAAAGTTCAAGAAGGACATGTATCGCAGAGGCCCACAGGGGTCTATGCTGGGACCTCTTCTGTGGGACCTCGAATACGACGCAGTCATCCCAGCCGCTTTCCCCAATGGTCTCAGTGTTGTCTATTACGCAAACAACACGCTTGTTGTAGCTTCCGAGGACTCCTAGAGGAACGCGGGAATTTTCGCTAAAGGTGGCACAAAGTGTATCGTCGGCAGGGTCGAAAGGCTGGGACTGACAATGGCTACTCAGAAATCCGAGGCTATGTGGTTTCATGGTTATCAGGGAAAGCCGCCAAAAACCAGCCTCCGGGTAGGGTGACGCCAAGATCGAGGTGAGGGTTGAGATGCGCTATTTCGGTCATTGCCTGTTTTCCCCTTTTTTGGGAGAAAGCGGCGAAGAGAGAGACGAGGCGTCGGTGCGAGCGTTAGTGGGGAAGGGAGAGGACGGTAGTCTTCTTCTGGCCCGGAAACGCCGACTTTTCTATCGTACTAGAAGAAAAGCCACCTGACGTTAGTCTCCGGAAGGAGCGAACCTTTCTATACCATCAGATGTTAGGCCACTGGAGGGTTTAGTGGGTAAACCTCTTCTTTGTAAGAAGTCCCACGTATCCCCGCCTCCTCCCCGGGAAATGAGAAATGCATAAAGCATTTCCTTTTGAAAAAAATGAAAGAAAGAACTATCGCACACAAAATGACATAGAGTGTATATGCATAGCATAGAATTATTTAGATGAATGAGCATCTAGCGTAGTTTTATGAAAATCAGTATGACACCTTTATGTTAGACGTTCATATAATTTTATGCTATGCACATGCAGCTATGTCATTTTATGTGCAAGAACCCAAAGTTTTTTTGATATGAAAAATTAGAGAATATCGACTTCTTAAGAGGGTCCTGGACCGTCCTGTTATTACCGATCGAAATAATTCGTATTACGAGGTGTTTTTTGTAATTATTGCTCGGATAGAAAAA
>QVOA01021587.1:0-18021 GCA_014825685.1 Pseudomyrmex cubaensis
CCTGCAATTGGTTCCTACTGGCCCTTGCTTCACTCCATTTGATATTTATCATAAGAACCCGAGGAAACCCCTCACATCACACGCAAATTTGAATATAATTTTTACTAGCCTTTTGACGAAGCTTTCTATTACTTCACATTTTAGACTGACTTAGCATCGTTAAGCATTGACGCATGATTGTTGAAAACTAAGCTTATTTCACTGATGATGACTGCAAATAAAAAGTTGAAACGTTTGGGATTTACATAATTCTTAATTTTTTACTTCTGCAAAACGGTTCCTAATTGCCACTGTTCACAATAATTTATTGGAATATAATTTGTACTTGAAGATAGTTTTCGAGTTTGAACTGCGTTAGATATAAAAATGACACTAACGCGGTTCAAATCCGAAAATCATCCTTAGACATTCTTATGACACACTGCGAAAGCATCGAAATAATGTTTACTTCGTTTTATTGACACAAAGAATACTACTACATTTTGTGTGATTAACATCCACATAAGAGATAATAAAAACCAGAAAACTTAGCATCTTGCTATTCTTCATGTGGGTCTCATGTGGTTTCCTCTCAGTTTTTCCGCGTCTAGTCATGGCATATGTACGATTACGTAAAGAAAACACGGGAATCATACGAAGTGGTAGAAGAAACGGAACAGACTGATTTATGTTGGGGCGATGTTCCGACCAAAGTCAACCGATGTTAAACTGCCGAATTTAACGTGATCTTTTACACGATATATGTAATATCATTGTATAGTACGTGTAATCGGCACTTCGTAAAAAACAATAATATTGGCATGACAATATTGTATTTTGTAAAATATTATTACTTGCGTATATATCTGCGTGTGAATTTTTGTGCATGTAAATAATATACATATGTAAGCAATTATATAATTATTAATATATTAAATTTATATATTAAATTTAACATAATTGAATTTATACCTATATTAAATTTAACATATAAATATGTAGAATTACATAACATAAAAGAATATCTACATTTTTCGCATTTAGAGAAAGAGAGAAATGTTTTTACAAAAAAATTAAAATATATATATAAACTGGTTTTGTGAAACAGAATCGTTTAAAAGCTTCGCATTTTGATATATAATCTCATATCTCGCTAAGTAATGTCCGATAAAAACTTATGGTAGTAATAACTTACTAAACGCCATTTATCCTGTGGAAGCGCGGGCTACAAACATATGTTTTACACGTGATAACGTGTGCGCGTCGATCATCTGTGCGTTTTCTCTTCGCTCGAAGTGGCGAAGTTAATTGCTCGTTTTCTCATCTCGTTAGCGTTACTTCCGCCCGGAAAATAAATGCACAAGCCCACGTGTTACGAGCTTAAATTAATGCTCTCGAGTTATTACAGTGTATTGTAATAAAACATCGAGTTTTCTCTTAGGAATTTAAATAGACAAAATGATGTTTATATTTTTCTTGTCAAAATATAAAGATGATTTGGTTGCAGAAAAAAATTGAACAGAAGCATGTGAAGAAACTTTCGGTTTTTTTTACATCTTCAATAAAAGTTCGCTTTGTGAGGCTCGAAAAAATTCTATTTTTTGCCATACAATAAGAATTATTTTTTGTAGAAATTTTTTAGTTGCATTTACAATTGATAAAACACATTTACAATTAATAAAAAAATATTTAAAAAATATATCCAAGAACACTAGCAACACATAAAACTCCAAAATACAAATTGACAAAATACAAAAATGCACACAAATGTTTGAAAATTTATAAAATTGAAATTTGTTTTGAGAAAGAAAAATGATCGATGGTTCATGGAGAGAAGAACAATGTGTACTATGTGAAATGTTTATTTAACAATTAAATAGGCCATAACATTTGTTGGATACGTCATATTTAATATAGGTAACACGGATGTAACACAATTACTAAAACGGATAAAGTAGCGGGAGAAAAGATGGGATAGAGATAAAAAGATAAAATGCGTGCGAGAGGATACAGCCATGGGTATAAAGAACGATAGTTGCGACTTGGATAATAACTTTAATTTGCTAATTCTCGTGGAGATTTCAGAATATCTGCAGCGCCATTATTTGTGATACATTAACGATGATGGTGATGATGATGATAATGATAGCGATAATAATAATAATAATTAATAAGTAATAATAATAATAATAATACATTTGTATATGGCAAGATTTCATTGGTCAATAAATACTTCACTTAAATTGACAACTAAATTCACCAAATAATTATGCTTCCTTAGAAGATAAATTTCCACTCCATTTTTTTTTATAAAGAAAATCTTATTTTTTTTATAAATAAACATCGAATTTGCTCTCACTTTCTTTTTTATGTATATATATATATATATATATATATATATATATATATATTCGCATTAAATTAATAAGAGGAGCTAATACGTGATGTTCAATCACGGATCACGTGTCAATTATTTGGAAAATTTAGATGTACTTTTCGACGTATTCTAAATCGTACTACTCTATTGTATCAGCTGCAGACAATTCTCGGTCGCAGATTCTCACGACCAATTTTCTTTTTACTGTCAAACAGCAGTCACCATAAAGGTAATAGTGCGCGCAAGTACTCGTCTCTAATACTATCTTTTTTTTTTTGCGTTAATATAATATTCTTAAAATATGTAGGTATCACTATGTATGTACACGTGTGTGTTAACGACGAACATTCGGTCGTCGTTTTCGCTTAATAAAGTTCACGCGCGTCTTCGTTCCCTCTTTGCAGTTTCACTAATTGAGTTTTCATTAATCAAAACGAAGTCGTTCAGTCGTTCTCTGACTTTAAGAAAACCGCATGATTCCTGCTCGATCCTAGAACCAATAGAGATCCTTGGAATCCTGGACTTGAGATTCGAGTCCTGTAACACAAAAGGAGAACGCGTTAATTGTAACGGCCTGTTATAAAAACAACTTTACTCATTAAATATGTCTTAATACTTTTGAGCCTTTTTTGCTTGTGATTTGGAATTTGTGTTTTATGATTCTATTATATATGTGTATGTAACAATTATCACATTTGTTTTCATAAATTATGCTACAATTATTGAAAAACAATTAATAATCATTAAAATAAAAAGATATCAAAATCTCGTCTCTATAATAAGATCCTAAACAATTTAGTGCAAGATTTCTGAATTTTATAAATGTAATGCGAGTGATTAGCTTGGTTGAAAACTTCTTTCGATCCAAAAAGAGGTATCTTATATATCGTTGCTCGAAATTATTTATCGGCAGTAACAAAAGGGGAGACAACATTATGACGGATGCGAAGGTGCAGAACTGATGATGGCACCCGCTGAGCAACACGAACGGACAAACGAACGGTTAGACAGATAGGATCTGATGTCAACGAGATCAGTCAGTTAAGATCTCATGTTCCATGCGGCTGAATTTATTTGTTATCTCGATATAGCAAAGGGTAGATCAAGACGGATTATTGTCCACATCCTTCAAATCGTTCTGGGCATGCGCGAGGATGTGCGTTGTATATTATAATCAGTTATCATAGAGTAGATAACAAAAAAAAATTTATAAACATATATTTATAACGTTTTACAGTTATAATATAAAATATATTTTATAAAAAAACGGAGTAAGACTTAAATTGAAGGAATGATTTTTAAAAAAACAGCAAAACCTTTGCGAATGTCTTTTGAACTTCTCTAATATTTAAATAGTGTTGTGTTGAGTTGTCCTTTGATTCTTATCAAAAATATTAATTTCTCCAAGAACCGGCCCAGTGATCTCGCAGCCTAAGCTGCGAGTGGGAGGTTTCGAGTTCGAATCCACATCGTCGGATTTTTCCGGGCCCGATCTCTTTCAAGTCGAGTTTATCGATTGAAAGCCAAACTGAATCGGCCTCCAAATCAGCTTGAATGGATCGTGGATATAGAAGTGGAACGTTGAAAAATATTGTAACCCTGAAGGGAACCAATTAAACTTCCTTTATCCTTTTTTATTAATTTCTCCAATTTAACGGAAGAAAATGAGGCTAGAAGAACCGATTGCAGGTTGTTGTGCAATAATAATCCAATCAATTAAAATGCCATACGTTTCGACTTTATTGTTGAAGTCATCTTCAGTGGTCTATTACATTCTCTAATATTGTTTTAAACGAAAATTTCTTTAATACTTCTCGATCGAATCAAGAGAGCGAGCTTGATTATCGCGACAACAGATCACTCGGTCTTTTAATATCGCGAATCGCCAACACGTGATACAGGAGATTGAGTTTCTTTCTAAATCGATACGCACGTGTTGACACGTGGACGTATCTACCTGCTTCAAAGTCAGCAACGTGCGACCTATATTGGTACGTCGCCATATTGGCGCGCGCGTACATGTAGAGATACACACACACGCGTATACGTACATACGCATACGAACACAAAAGACTTGATCGACGGCGTCGCGTGGAACGCGAAGTATTATTTGATCGAGCGTCACTGAGCTGGAAAATGATCGAGAAAGATATATCAGTGAAAGAAAAACAGTCCCTGCACGTTATCACGATAGATTGATTGCGAGAAAATGCGTGTACGATGAAATAAATTGCACACAATATAAAAAAAAATAAAATAATTCTTACAAACTTAAATATAATAATTAAAACATACTACAGATCTGCGAGGTTTTTTTGTTTGATAACTAAAGGTGTTTTCTTACGTAATTTTGTGTGCTGAACACGAATCTGGCCTCAAAAATTGTCTATCACGTCAGATTTTTGAGATAAATAAGGTAAAATATGTAAAAAATGACGATTTTGGCTATATTCATAAAAATATTACAGAGAAAGCAAATTATTTTAAACATTTTTGTTAATGGCTTTTTATAGTACTATCCTTCCTCTTCAAAACCAATTTTTATTTTTTAACGTGCGATCTTTTTTGCTGAGATATATCATTTAAAAGTTATGAACTTTTCAAAACATAAGAATATAGCCTTTTAACAATGTGAAAGAACCGGGCACTAGCATAAGCAAACTGAATATATTTCAGAAAGGTTTAAGAGTTGCTATATACAGTTTACTTATGCTAGTGCCCAGTTCTTTCAATTTGTTAAAAGGCTATATTCCTACATTCTGAAAAGTTCATAATTTCAAAATGGTGTATCTTGGCAAAAAAATCGCACATTAAAAAGTAAAAATGAGTTTTGAAGACAAAGGATAGTACTATAAGAAGCCAATAACAAAAATGTTTAAAATAATGTGCTTTCTCTATAATATTTTTATAAATATAGCCAAAATCGTCATTTTTGGACCATTTTACCCCATTTATCTCAAAAACTTGACGTGATAGACCAATTTTTGAGGCCAGATGTGTTCAGCGCACCGAATTACGTAAGAAACTACCATTATTTTTTAAACAACTTTTAACACCTTTAAATTTGCAGGTCTGTGTAATCAACTAATTTGTTTTAGCAGAAACTAAATTTAAAAAATGAGTTTACAAGATTGTAAATTAATGAGTTTACAAGAAAAAATTATTCTTTGACACAATTTTTTCTATGTAAATTAAAATAATCAAACTCGCTCGTGATTTTGTTAATTTACTTTCCGTAAGATTGAATTTTTAGCAAGCATCACACCGTGGCGGAGAAATTCTTCGCAATTTCCAGCGGAACATTTCGTTGGTTTCCTTGGTCTCGTGTATGCCTCGCTTCTTTGTCGGTAGGACTAAAGGAAATTCCTTCGTGCGGGATCTCGCAGTGCTCTTTGATATCGCGATATTGAATGCTGAAGCATTCATAACAGGTGCGTCCGTCCGTAATTTTGTATTCGTCGATTCATGTATGAGTTTGAGGTTTTCCAACGGAAACATCTTGTCGTACATTTCTTCATGAATACGATCATAGCGCGCGATTAATGTTCTTTCTTTTTTCTTCCACTTCAAGAAGTTACGAAGTCATAGTTATGCACATTAATATAATTTTTGATCGTGTAAGTTTTCTCTGAAGAGTTAAATCTTCTTTGAAATTCACCTTTCTCACAAATCTCATTCTATCGGCGAAATAGAAATTCATCGAAAAAGAGAAAGAGAGAGAGAGAGAGAGAAAGCGTTATTTATTTTAGCGCTTCTGGGACAAGTTCCCTAAAGCGCACCAAAAAAACATATACAAGCAAAAATAGTAAAGCTCGATAATACATCAGTGAGTAACACAGAATTATAAAAATGGTTTATAAGAAAAAGCGAGCAAACACATAATGTGAAAAAGAGAATAATAAAAATCTAACAATAATTAAAATGATAGAATAAACTACAAAATACAAAATACAAAAAGAAAAAGAAAAAAGCAAACATGTGCTAAACGATATAAGAAATAGAATTTTAAATGATCAAAATGATCATTTTAAATAATTTTAATGATCAAAAAGTTATAAAAGAGAGAGAGAGAGAGAGAGAGAGAGAGAGAACATGACAATCCAACGTGCATAACCATCATAATCCATACGGATATGCCGCTTAATCTCCCACGTGAGCATCCTGATCATAATCGTCCGCTGTAATCTTGATGGCAGGACGGTCCACCTAATTCAATACGTTTAATGCGACATCACGAATACCGAGTAATATGCACCGTGTCACCGGGTGGAGCGATTTATGTGACCTGCGTACATGTACGCGCGTTTTCGTTGACGAAAATGCCGACGTCGCGACACAACAAGGGGTGGCCGGGAAAATGGCGAGAGACACGAGGGCTTAGTAAATGGTGTGTCGAATAACCCGAACAATATTGCCCGATGTTTGTCATATTATCCCCTTCGGAAAGTCACCGCCTGTTTACGGCGGTATATTTGCGGTGAGGCGAGCCAAAGAGAAATGTTCAATTTCGAAACGAGATTTTATACCAGCGAAAGATTACTAGTTGCCGATCATACAAAGTTCTCATCCTCGAAGAAATGGATAGCATTACTTGTAAGATTTTCATTTTCTCAGGAGAATTTTCTAATATTATAGTTTTTCATAAAAGAGTTTATTTTCATACATAATGATCTTCTATTTTACGGAAGCAAGTGATGATCTTATATATACATCTTATATACATATATAAAAGATATATAACAAATGAGACATGACGTCCACGTTTAAATAAACTTTGCATCCGATATCTATGTAAGACTGACTTATCTTATTTCCATTACAAAAGCAATTCAGGCTCTTCTGTCCCTCACGTTTAGGGGTAATTCGGGAAGATATAGTCATTTCGACAACAATATATTGTGCAATATTGCGTCTGGCATTACGTCGATGATGCCGAAGATTTAGAGCTTTAATTTGTAATTAATAGTAGCTCTCGCATCGGTGCATACGAGTTCGAGAGAGGGGCGCTGGCCAGGCGCTTACAACGAGTTCAAGTATATTGAATTCCACAGACAACGAAGGGTCAGACCCTTTTCCCTATTGATAAGGGTCATCACAATGTTCGTCTCTTGCGCATATCCCTCGTCGATGAAGGGATAGGCAAGGGTCGAGTCCTCACTTTTTGCGCAGCGAGGGTGTTCGATTTAATTTAATCTCGATGCCCTTGTGTTTCTGCACATCGAACAGGTAACGTTTTTTAACGCACGAAAGGTGATCTTTGCTTTGCATTCAGTGGAATGAAAAAAATGTGAGGAGTTAAACAAAGAATAATCTTCAAGAAACCGATAAATTCTCAAACTTAATCGTTCGACTTGCTATTAGAGAGACATAATGAATTTAAATCGCGGAAGTCCCGCTCTTCTTGATTCTCCAAACTTAATATCTGGATACTTAAATCCAACAAAGTATAACAGCGCGCTTCTACGTGAAATATACAATGTATATTTACATTTTTTTCTGTCTATTTCTTACGTGAAGTTTTCGCGAGTATATCAACGATATTTTTCAAGAAAAAATAGAATAGTGTTCTAGACCAGAAAATAACAAAATTCATGACGACAGGACTGAAGAGAAGACGTTGTCTCGTGTGTTCACCAACGCGGCGAGCCATCTGGTTCGTTTCGTTCGCAGCAAAGCAGTTGAGTTCGAGAGATCGATATAACCCACAGCCGCTCTCGACCACTCCCTCCGTTTGCAGGCTGACCAATCGAGGATGACTGGCCATCCCCGGCTCTGGCCCGGAGTCTCTCTTTTCCCTTCTTCTCGAGCAACGGTGAATTACGTGACGTCACTGTGCGACGCCATTTTCGAGGCGCGTGCCAGAAAACGTGCAGAAACATCGACGGATTACGTCGCGCGAGAATATTCTATAAAGAGTGCCCTAGTGTCGAAAAGAAATTTATTACGACCACGGGTGGCCCAGTTGGATCCTGCGAAAGTTTCAGTTTCAAAATCAATCGAAGACGTTTGATTCGCAAACTTTTCTCTTATAAAATTGAATCTGACGTCTTTGTATATTTATTAAAGCTTACAACAATTCATTAACTGCTAATTCATCTTTACTTTGGATTTTATATTTAATTTTTCTTCATTCTCTTACATTTTAATACACCATTCTAAGGTCTAATTAATTTTGAAGTATGCATGTTGACATTCATTGATTCAACGAATCACGAATATTCCTATCCTTTAGAAATTTTGCGAGAATTTATCGCGTTTAAATAATTTGCGATTAGAGTGGTTTACTTCGCGATAAATATCGGCGTTGTCGGCTAATCCCTCAGGGGCAAAGTTAACGTGACTGTTTTCCATGAAGAACATCAAGCCGCAAAGTAAAGGCAACTTGTAATGTCCCGCCGCAGGGGACATCGCCATGTTAAGACACGAACATGCGGTGTATCGTACCGTAATTACAATTTATTTCACGTAATTGCTGCGCAAACCGCGGTTAATTCATGCGAATTAAGTTAATTTCGTACACAATTATGTAAGTACGTCAAGCGTTTAGTTACTATCGGACAGCGAACCCTAATCGGTTTGCGAAGAAGAGCGCCGTAATGGCGACACTTAAATTTAAACACCGGGGCGATTGCGCGCGCTTCAACTCATCCACGCTGATTCAACGTTGGTTTCACTCTCTATTGTTTTTCCTCGTATCGTCTGAAGAAACACGACATGCTAACAGGTTGAAATTTGGTTTTGCAAATTGATAAAGAGAGAGAAAAAATATCAAAGAAAACATTACAAAAAACAAAATTTACAAAAAACAATTTTACACGCATTTGTACACAAATTTAGTATATATTTGTTTATATCAAGTTTGAAAAAAACCCAATTATTGAAGAAATGAGCACGTATGAACAAAATAGAAAAGAAATGGGAAAAATTTCATCATCTGTAAGAGTGTAGGTGGATAAATTAACCTTTCGAGAAGCGATCTCTCAGTCGCCATTTGAGTCGGTAAAATTACAAAGTTTGATATTCAATATTAGATCTTGTATATAACGTAAAAATACACAAATAAATATTAAAATAAAATAGCTTTATTCGTTAATTTATGTATTTTTATGTCAATTGTAAAAATTTTCATTAACTTTTTAGCAAAAAAGCTTCGAGTTTCCCACTTTCCTAGCGAGAAAAATTTCGAGCGCAGAGAGTTAAAGTATTGGCAAATTGAATATACTTGCATCTTAAAAAGATAATATGATTTAGAAAAATCGAAGTCTTATCGTCTAAGTTTCATTCGCGTTTGTTTTTTGTTCATTTATTTATTAACCGTTAAAATATAAATAAGAAATGTTGGCAAGGTAGGCTTATCCGACTCGTAAAATTTTGTTTGTAAAAAATACAGTTTTTAGTTTACAAAAACTATTTCTGTTAGTACTTCTGAATATTATTTTTCCATGCGCAAATTCTTTTTCATATTTTAAGCAAGAAATTAGATTTGCGACTTTTATCCCGTTAGAAGTTTTGCTGCCCGAGCGAGAGAGGGAAGCGGCAAGAGAAATGGCAGAGGGTTGGATTTGGCGGAGGGATTTATTTTGCGGCATGATATTCGGTCTCGACGTATAGCAAAGCGAGGGTGCAAAATCGATACTAGACGTCCTCTCCCTTCTCGGGATGGATGTCACTATGTTTCCGTTCTTGGCAGCCATGCCTTTCGTCTAAGAAGACTGGAATCTGGCCAACTAGAATTTTAGCTGCCGCGAAAGATTGACAGAATTTAGCGAATCTAAAACTTTGTGCGAGAAATGAAATTTATCGAAGAGTTTCATATAGTGTCACACACAGTTTAAGAAAAAGTTGAAAAAAATGTGACAAGTTCGAAAGAAAAATTATTTGTCAAAACATGTATAGAAGAGAGTTGTATAAAATTTTAGGGAAATTAATTAGCAATTAAAGAGACAAAATAGAGATACGTGGATGTGATTCTGATTAAAAGTAAAAAAGAAGTAGAAAAGAATAAATAGAAATCTAGTTGGAGGGAAAAATAAAAGCAACAAAACTTTCAAGTATATATCGATAAATCCTAGAAATTTTCGTAGATGTGGCGAAATTGTGCTATTGCATCAAGATGAACGGAAGGCGTGTAAGTTGCACCCGGATGCAGACAGATGGGAGTGGTCTCCGTAATCACGATGGGCGTGGTTTTTCACAGCTGCTTGCTGCAGCTGCATCCCCCGGAACACACCTAAACCCTGACTGAAAATTTTGTCACTTTTAACGAGAAATATTATTCGCGATTCACTACAATAAAAATGCGATAATTAGAATAAATATTTTTTCCGAGATATATGTACATTTTATTGTTCATATTATGTTCTATGTAATAATTATATAAATTGCCTATTTATATATAATTAATCTCGTTATTAATTTACAGACGCACATTTTCTACCCACACATTGCATTACACATTATTAATCTGTATGTACAAGAAATTTGAAATTACATAATAATATAAGCCATTTTTTTTAATAATATAGTACCTATATTTGTCTAAACATACGTATGTACAAATTTGATGACACTTTTGTTTAAAAGCAAACACCTATAGATATATGATATCTCAGAAATATGAAAAAGAGCGCCATTTTTCTATGCCGCATAATTTAACGCTATTTTTTCTGCTTCGCATAATTCACCGACAGAGGAGCGGCGCGTTCAAGGAACAAGAATGCGAGCGGCGGGATCCTGACTGCGGCAGGAGCAAGATGTTTTGCGGACACATCCGCGGCTTTTTGTCCTGCGAACGATTTCGGTAGGTAAACGCCGAGTTGAAGGAAGATGCTGCACGGAGAGAGAGATCGCGACTCCCATTAAGCTCTTATTAATTGCGAGCATCTGAGGGACCGATCTTTCTTGCGCTACCTGCGCGCCATTCCGTTGACCAAGCAGAGCTTGTCCTGCTGTCGTTCGACACAGTTAGGACACGACAGGATCTTTGATCTGCCGTCGATATGCCGACGATTCGTATATGCGAGTATTATATATCAGATAAAATAATGCGAATTGTAATGACGTGATAAATTAGAAATAAATGAGAAATTGCATAAGTTGCTTTTTTTTTTTTTTTTTTTTTTAAAAATTACTTTATAATTTTGCGTCAAGAGTATTAATACAATTTATAAGTTTCGCCAACGATTAGATTAATGACCGTTATTGATTACAAATACTGTTTTGCACTTATATTGCACTTATATTGTTAACGAATTTGAAGATAAATACAATAAATAATGATGTGTGTGTGTTTTTTCAAGTGTATATATACGTCTATATATTGGAGACGGATTTCGTTGACATATGCCGTTGGTGAAACCCCCAAAAATGAAAAAGTCTACTTACTTACCGGAAAGGGGTGCATAGTGGCCGTGAGGGTAGGGCGGCGCCGAAGACGCGTCGACGAGAGACTGCGACGGCGTCGCCGACGTCCACTCCTTGTAGGATGCCGCGGCGTGCGCGTGATGCGCCGCGTGATGAGACGTATGGTGGCCGAGGCCGCGTGCACCACCCAGCAGAAGGCCACCGTAGCTCGCCGCCGCCGCCATATTGTGGTGATGGTACTCGTGCACAGCCCTAATAATACATGCGGCATTTTTTACGAAACATGAAAAATAATCAAGACAATACTTGCGAATATAGTCTTGCCTCAGCATTGAACACAGTACATATTTTTTGTGTCGGAAATAATCACCTATCGATACAGTAACATTTTGGTACATAAAATACTGTTACATACAAGTGTATAAAAATATTTATGTTGCCACATATACGTATCACCTTAAATTAGCGTTGCATTTCTTGGCGTGCCAACATGGTTGCCTTGATCACAATATAATTGACGCTTGATAAATATAAACGAGGCACAAAGTTGCAAGATACAATATATATATGTGTGTGTATATACATATATGTGTGTGTGTGTGTGTAGTTGTTAAAAATAAAAGAGTACAAATTAATAAAAACGCCGAAGTAACAATTCGACTAATGTAAAACGGAGTAAAGAGGGAGAAAGAAAAAGGAGAAAACCGGATAAGGAGAAGAAGAAAGATAGTGTGTGTGCGGTTTAAAAGCGAAAAAGAAGAGTAGGAACATGTGAAAAATACTGAAAACTGTCAGGAGCAGGTAACGCCGAGATCTTTAGCACTGATCTGGCCGCGGCTACTCGTATAAATTATGAGTCTGTCACCGTCGCCGTAGGAAGAGAACGAAAGGTATCGGCGACTTCTTTTTTTCTTTTCTCAACTCTTCTTTTTTTCTCGCTCAATTTCTCTCTTTCCGTCCCGTTCCCACGTGTAACGCGTAACTCTTTTTTAAGCTCTATCGTGTTTTTAATCATATAAATCTGCGGACAAACAGTATTATTCGCTTTTTAAATCACACGTTGCGCTAAAGAATTTTTGTTGTTTAAAAAACGCAAATTCGTGAAAAAAAAAAAATGAAGTAAGAACCGAGAATTACGAAATAGATATAAATTTGACGAGCGCGAAAATCGTGTTTGGAAAATATCTTTAAGTTTCAATAATTAAGCTAAAGTTATGTGGATGAAGCACTGATAGCGCGTCCGCTAGAAACTTCCTAACTGGAATTCGGTTTTACGCGACGTAGTTGAATGGTAAAGTTACACGTATTCTGTACTCGCGACACGCGTGTTTAAGAATCAATGAGACGTGAACGCGAACGCCGACATTTCATCGCGCGATATTCCGTAAAGAATGCTGATTAAAAGGCGGAGATAAACAAAACAAAACAAAAAAAAAAGAAGGATGCTCTTTGCGCAAAATGAAGAAACGCGAGAAGGAGAAAACAAATCAACGAGAGCTTACAACGATTGGCAACACTGACCTGTGGTGATACTGCGGATAATGTGGATGCCACGGATCCGTTGGGTACTCGTAGACATCACCGGGATGCTGACTATTCCAAAAGGAAGGAGGAAAGTTCCTCATGGACATGGGGGAGATATTTTCTGCAATGAAAAAGAAGACGCGCACAGTGTTTTAAGTTTTGCACGCACGTGCGCGGGTTTTTTTTTAACCGCTCGTGATAACGCTTTTACGAAAAAGAAGTTTTTTTTCTTTATCTCATTTTATTTCTTTCGTATAAAACTCTTACTTCACTCCCGTTGATACGAATATCCGTGACACGTGATTACAATCACGCTAAGCGTAGATAGAAATGATTCAACGATATAGCAAGATTGATCGAGTCAATCGCGCGGTCGAGTACGCGTGTGCGTACGAATATTCCAAGTACTTTTTTTTTTTAAATAAGATTTCATGTGAAAAAACACATATGTTAGGTAGGCATACGAACTGACAATTCTTAAGTGATAAATTCTATCGATTATCTTGCCGTTTATTTCTACAATGTAGAGAACAATTTTTCCTCGGAAAACGATTTTCGCGAGCAGTCACGCTTCTACCAGAAACTATCTTTCTTTCTTCTTCTCTTTCTCTCTTTATCTATCTATCTATCTATCTTTATCTATCTAAGATAAACAACATCGCTGTTCGACTAAATCATCGTAGTTTGTAACGGTAGAGTAAATTAGCAGCCGGTATGCTTCTCCTAGCCAGATAATCGAAGTGGTTTAGTTGGAGATGAAATCGCACGGGGAGAGAATTGAAGAGCATAAATCGTATACTGCACGGTCGACCTCGTGTTGGTCCACAACCTTCGAGTGCGCGTTCCGATTGGTCTCGGGGTTGTTTTAAAGAAAATAAAAAAAAGAAGAAAAAGAAGAAGAGAGGGAAAGAGGAATCTAACGCGAGCGAGGACCGCGCGGAAAGGATTGCGGGAAGATACACGACAAGCTTCTGGCTTCAGAGTGGCCGCTTGTAAAACAACCGAGCGGTGCCCTTCTGCCTTTCGCCGATTCGATCCCGTGGTAGGTACCCTGACTCGCCGTTCAGCGAGATTCTCCCAGGTCCGTGGGAACCACACGGAATATTTTAATAAAGCTTTGCCAAGTCATTATCTTTTTATTATTATTGCAATTATCTAAACTAATGCACAATTAATATCTATTCAATATGTTATCAAATCGAATATGTTGTTATTATTGCACATGGTTTATAGAATAAGAGCTTTACATAAGCTGTTACGAATATCAATATTTTTTAAATTAACTAAAATATCGAAAAACAATTTTTTAATATTTTTTCATTTTAAAAAGCAAAACAGTTCTTAAAAATAAAAGTTCTTGATATTTTAAATATTATATTTAATATTATATTTTTACTATAATTTTTTAAATACTATATTTAATACTATATTGTTCTCTCGTAGTGAGAAGTCAAGTGTATAAATTTTGAAAACTATGCCATAATTTAATCACGAATATGATTCTTAATCACAGAGACACAGATACTACCGGAAACCCTCGTGGGATTGTTTGAGATTCCCTCTTTCTTCCTGCGTTTAGTATCTTTACCTGTGTCTCAGTTTGCCGACTGTCCTTTATTTATTAACGCAATTAAAGAAACAGAGTGTCGGCTGTCTGCGGCCGGCTTTCTTCTTTGTCGGTGCCGCGAAACAGAGAGACAGAGTTGTTCTAGGTGAAGGAGAAAGGAGAAAGCAAAGGATTGTTGAAGTCTGGTTTGCTAATAAGTATCCATGTGTTTTTCGTTCAGAATTTCATAAGACGCCGACAATTTAATTGACGTTTTGCAAATCTAATTTCATGATCGCACTTGCTTTTTATCGTGTTAGCATATGAGAGATTAGATTTCTGGTCAACATAGAAATTGGTGGACGAAGTATACCCACTTTGAATTTTTCACGCTCGTAAATGTTCGAGAAACGTAAAATTATCTTGTTAATTATTGGGTTTAGGGCTAATAAAAAAGGTTATAACAATTTTATACTCGGAATTTAATGTACTAACTGGTGGTATAAAAAATATAGTACAATCCATTTGAAAAAACTAAAGTTAACTTTCAAATCTCCAAAACACCTTTACTTAAAAAAAGTACATATTGTATAATGATTCCTTTAAAATCAGCTTTTGTATGTAACACGTTTTTATATAACGCCTAACGTAATTCATTCAAAGTGTGCAAATCAGGTACACACTTTTTTTAAATAGAGTTTTATATAACTTAAATAATAATAGTTTTAATTTACACTAAAAAATTATAAATATATTATATATTTATACAATTCATTTCGCATAAACACTCAGCGTTGGCTCTCATTGACCGATTTAATGTTAGTTTTAAGTTTCAAGAGCCTTATTTCTTTTTGTTTTTAATAATAGTTTTATATAATTTAAATAATAAAAATTGTAGCACCATGTACATAAAAGTTTGATATCAAAATTATGTTAAACATCACGCTTACGTATGTCTTCGTATAATAGAATTTTCCAAAAAAAAAAGGGCCGTTTTTAATTACTCAATTTTTTTCCAATGTTAAAAGTAATTCTTTCCCTTTCTAGCCGTATCCCACTTCCCCTCTTTGTTTTGGCAATGAGCGCATTTAGACTCAAAGTCGTTCAATCCTTGTACGTACGTTACTCGGCATTCCGCGGCTAAAACTGTCTCCTGCGATGTCGGCTTTTCGCTCTCTCCTCCTCTTCCTTCTGCCCCACAATATCTTTCCTCGGTCCTCCTCCGCCATCCCTCTCTTCCCTCTTTTCCCCAACAAGAAGCTCTTAATTTACCTTTTGTACGAGCACGGTCGCGGGAAGTAAAACGCGCACAGCCGAAGAGAAGGAACGAAGAGAGTATAAGGAAAAGAAGGGAGGGGTGAGGCGTAACAATTAGGCTGTGTTGTCTTGAATTCTAAGCAGGCTACTGAACTGATCCTCGGCACCGTGGCCGGGATAAATACGGCCTTAAACGACACCGATATAGACGAGCTTGCCGATTGCTTGCCAAACTCGCTCGCGTGCTCGCTGACAATCCTCTTCCTCCTCTCATCGCTTATCCTCTCTCTCTCTCTCTCTCTCTCTCTCTCTTGCGGTCGTGATGTTTCTCTCTGTCTTTTTCTTCCCGCCGCTCTGTCCTAACCACGTTTTAAATCGACGCGAGTACGAGCTACAATTGTCACGAGGCTTGTTAGCATTGTCGCCAGCTAATGGCGTACTTTATTACCCGCGCTCTCGGAAACGTCTTTGACGTCGATCTCGACTTCATCGAGATCGAAAGAAGTGACGAAATCTCTCTTTCGGAATTTATCTCGTAAATTTAATTTATAATTGTAACAATGCGCTATATATATGCTGTAATTATTATTATTATTATATTATACATGTTCTCAAATTAAAAAATGTTGCGTCCTCTCGTACGTGGGCAGTTAAGAAAGATTTCGTGTAGAACATGTGACTCACCTTTTAATTTGTCGTGAGCAAGGGCTCTCTGAAAATGTTCTTCCACTTCTGATGCCGCGTCGCCTCGGTAATGCGTGAATACAACGCAGTTCGCGTTAACGTACTGCGCTCGGCTCTCGCCGTCGTCGGAGTCCTCGGTGGTGGTTCCAGCAGCCACGCCTGCACGTCAATGTGAAAACATAAAAGTGTACAAGTATAATGAAAAGAATAACACGATTGATTTAGATTAAGACAAATGATCGTCCTACCGTCTGTCGATCTATCATCGTCCAGTGTTCGTGAAGGTTGCGAGCTGGTGGTGGCAAGGGGTGGTCGTGGCTGTGGCGTTGGCCTTGGGGACGCAGGACTCGGCGCGGATCCCACGGATCCCGCGCTGCTTGGCTGACCTTGAGGAACGCTTCCGCCAGCACCGCAGAGTTCGATACCGGCTGCTTCCAACGACCTTTGGTGAACATTTAACTGCGATAGAAAGCAAACAGCAAAATTATAACGGCAGGAATACAATAAAAAATAATATTTTAACATATAAATAATTTTTTGCGAAAAATTTGTCGTTTAATCGCTAACTGTCGGGTTAAGAATTCTTTGGTTAGCTTTCTAACAACTAACTCAGTTTTAATAAAGCTACTAATTAACTTATAATTAAGAAAAAAGCACGTTAGTGCGTACTATGCACGCTATGTGTTTATTCGCTCGAACGGTGTTCCATATTTTTGTCGTACACTAATCTCGTGTACTTGGTGTCTCGTAGACACGTCAGGATCTTGTTGGATTCGATTAACAAAATTCTCGAGTGGTAAATCACGCGAATCAAGGAGACCAGTGTGGCCGACGACGATCGCATTACTGGCGCAGTGATCGCGATGATAGGGCGACAAGAGAAATACGAGCGCGTAAATACCGGCGCGTTTTAACGGCGATAGCCGGGATTTTCCGCGTGACATCAAGGCCATGCGTTTTCTCGCGCTACAAAGGGAATGTCGACGACAGGAATAGCGATGAACGGCGACGACCCATTGACTTCCTACGTTGTCACCACACTTCGACACAATGTCCATAATCACCATTTCGAACTTTTTCGTAACTTATGCTTTTCTAATTTAAGCAAAACTTTGTTCATAAAACTCATGCGGCAATACATAAGATATTCACATCTTAGACATTTTTATTTATATACAATATACATGTATCTAATATATGTATATGTATATATGTGTGTATTATATATATATATATATATATGTGTGTGTATATATATATATATATATATATATATATATATATATATATA
>QVOA01021588.1:0-22161 GCA_014825685.1 Pseudomyrmex cubaensis
TCTATCACATACGAGTTGCAATCCAAGCATCCTATGTGAATTTTTAAATTAAACATTCAGTCCAAAATTCACGTGTAAAAATTATATGTGAACGCATATATATATATGTGTATACATATGAATATGCGTGAAGATTTCCGCACAAACATCTTGCAAACGGCTCTTATTGACCATATTTATATTTCGTTAGTTTAAATTATTTATCATTGGGACGAAAGCAGCTGTAGTTACATAACACAGAATTCATTGAATGTGTCTGAGGTATTGTCTTCATATAAAAAAGTAATAATTGACACAAGAAAAGACACTTAATGGATTGCAGATTTAAATCTGTCCTGTGACTTCCGATCGATCAAAGACCAAGAAAAAAATAAAATAAAAAAATAAAAACAAAAACGCTCATAGCAATGATTCAGAAAACTATTAACGTAAATGTACCAATAAAAATATGCCGCATTGGTACAATTCGTCAATGGTACACAAAGTGACGTAAGATGAAAAGGCGACGCGGAGTGGATGTGTCTGATCATGATTAAATAAACGTCCCACTGACGACCGAAGCATAAAGACGGACCTACCTATATTTAAAGGGCCGATGCACTCGATCGAAGCGACCCACAAAGAACGATGCTGTCTCAGAGACTCTCTTGAATCTATTTTTTTTACTGGTTTATTAGTTTCTTTCTTTCTTTCTCTCTCTCTCTCTCCCTCCCCTTTCTCTTTCTCTCTGCCTCTACAGTGTGTAAAGCGAACATTTAAAGTCCGCGAGAGTATCGCGACCGTAATTACGAATTCGTCGAGTGTAGTGTCGAAGAACGTGATGTCTCTCAAGAGAGTGTACATTTCGCCTTTTTTCTCACTCCGCGAGATATTTCGATTGAAGTTTCGCAAATGTCAGAAACATCGAAAACGTTATTATAATCATCGACAGAACAGTTCGGAATAAATGACAACATGATTATTTCTGGAATGTGAATATTTTTTTTCCATTTGAGAAGACACGTCTTCGTGTCCATTCCTCCTTTCATTAATGAAGTCACGGAGTTAAGAATAGCAATGACAACGATTTCCTGGAATCGCACATGCGCTTATCTCGATGCACGGTAACACGAGAGATGCATTATTCAGAGATTCGATTATCAACAAATGCGATCTGTGATGGGCAACGTTAAGGGAAGCAAAAGAAAAGTCAATTATCGCGCAATATATTGAATGAATTACACGCGTCACTGTCAATGTTTCTCCGTAAATGTTTTACGTTTTCTCGTCGTGTAACGCGTTGCAACTTGAATAATATATCACGTACACGTGATACATTATACAATATTTTTCCGAAGGAAACACGCGAAGTAGTACTCGCGATGGAGAGCCTCCGAGAGGAATTCGCAGTCGTGTCAGCCGTCTTGGATACGTAACTACACGGGGAAAAAAAAAGATTTGCTAGATTAGCAAGATCAATTACTACATGGTCAGCAAGAAAAATTTGCGCTAAGTCTATTGCATTTTTTTAATTTGCCGACAAAACGTTTTGTCGATGAAACAAAACATTCATTAGACTCAGCGAATTTTTCTCGTCATGTAATAGCAAAACTGTTTTGTTTTCCGTGTATGTACAAACGATGGAATTCATCAATAGAGATTCAAGATCGATCGAAGTGACGATTTCAAGTGACACGTGCAATTTCGCTGCGAGAGATACATCTCGCGACGAAAAGCGATCTCCACTCGGGATCTTCGACTTTCGCGCGGCAATCGCTCGGGAAATTCTGCCGCGCTGATTAGACCCTATTCTATTCCGAAATGAAACGGAGAGATCGGGACTCCGCGACCGCGTGGACTCTATCGATGGTCCACAAGCGCGTCCTTAATTCTGATTAAACGTAATCTTTGCGCGGCAAGAGCAATCGGGCGCAATCTCAGCCTTCCCTTCCTCGTTCCCCCGTGAAAACTTTTCAGCGTCTCATAGAGGAGAAAGTTCACGAAGTCAAACAAGGCGCACGCGGGACAATTCGAGACGTTATCGATCGAATATCGCGACTAAAACCGTTTCGTATGAAAGAAGAAGAAAAGAGAAAGGTCCTCGCACACGTACAGTCGCTCCTTCGTTGTTCAGATTTCCAATTTTCCCCGCCGCTACATTGCAAATGTCACGCACATCGATTGCGATCTTACCGAAGCCATCCCGATAGAAAACCTTTTCCACACGTGGTATAAAATTATTCGTGACTTTATATAAAGAGCGTTTGAAAAAATTTCCACAGCCGAAGCGTGAAGATAGATTGGATCAATTTGTAAAGTCATTTACCACTTTGCAAACTTCGCAGTATTTATTGAGTTGTTAATTAATGTGAGCGATAATGGGAAACGATGATCCGTGTACAATTTTCACTTGTACCGCCCGTGAAAATCAGCTGATCGCAAGAAGAACTGTTTGCGAAATGATAAATGACTTTTCTCTTCAGACTCAATCTATCTTCACATTTCGATTTTGTCAAAATTTTTCATATATCTCGTATATATAGCAAATCGAATAGCTAATAAAAAAACTTTCAACAATTTGAGACCACATACAATTTAGTAACATAGTAGTTGCGAATCGGACTTTCGTCGGAAATGTAAATATCTATAGCGCGCGTCAACGGATTTTCGTTTCGCGCACGTTGCGCGATTCATCGCCAATGTTGCGCTATCGGCAATCGAACAAATTGCTTCTACCTTCCATACAGCTGGTTTTCGAATTACGAAGCCCATAAATACAAGTCTCGTTCAACCTACGGCGAATTTGTTGGCGGGAAATATCGGCTAGCTGCGGCTACCGAGAGACCGCCGTCTATAACTTATCAGAGGATATCGCTCTAACAGAATTCAATCGCCGCGAAATAAAACGCCACACGGGAGACACGTTGGGTTGACACTTCGCGCGGATATCCATCTATCTCAAAAATAAAGTTGCTTCTGTCGAAACTTCTTACATATTGCGCGTTGTGTGATTCTCGACAGATGCGGATTGGCATTGAAAAATATTTCGTGCGATAGAATCGATTTCGAATACGTTCGATTCTGAGAATCGAACGTGTCGCCATTATTTTATATGCAACATCATCATATTTTGTATATTTACAGTGTTAAGTCGGTGGGAAAATAATTGCTTTTTGTGTTATAATTGGTTTTTTTTGTCATTTCAAACGTTTTGATAAAGCCGCAATTATTTCTGTACTGACCTAATATTATATAAATTAATATTGTATAAATGCGTACAACATATCATGCCATACTAATATATACTAATATTGTTTAAATTATTTGATATGTATATTGTGTGTAAAATTGCATAGACGTGTAATTAAATCGAACAATGCCGGTGACACACGCGTGTGATTTTGTGCGAATCTCAATGCGACGCTTTACGTTTGCACACGCTTCGCAACGATATAACACATACACAGCCTTACGTCATTACAGGCTAATTACATACCGCGAAGATCTGTAATTTGCGGAGGAAAGCAGTCGCCTTTACGGCACGTATCGTTTAATCTCACAACGCTTTTGATTCACAAACGATAATTGTTTAGCGATTATCCTATTCTGAACGCTTGCTACCGTCTCGGTTTTGTAAAATCACATTCGCATTCACACGACAATCGTTTCGCTCAAAACATCTGATGTATTTATAAAAGAAGGATCAAATATACACGAGTGCACGGGTAAATTAAAAAATAAGAGAGAGCACATGTCGCGCTTGTGTTAAATTACCTATATTATACATTGACTATCGAACAGAAAATCGAATCTGTTTGCTATTTGCGTTGCAGCGTGTTTGATTAATTTTCTTCAGTCGAATCAATACAAAAACTTTGAATACAAACTTGATACTAGAAAAAAAATAAATAAAAAATACGATTTAAACTCTGAACAATTAGGTACCTCTTTTCTCGGAGGATGCGCAATATCGGAAAACAAAAATTTAACCGCGTCGCTGCATTTTGCTTACCTTTATTTACAAATCACGTAGTTGTCGCTACTGCAGACCGTTCTCTCGCGGTCGCTAGAAAATATCGCAAAACAGAGGTGGAACGTATGGTTTCATCATGCTTCACTTTGCAACGAGAGACGCGAAATGTAGTTTACAATGTACATTCCGCGAGATTGGCTTCCGCGCGATTTCCCGAGAAATTGGAGCCGCGGAAGCCCGGAGATGTCTCTCTCTCTCTCTCTCTCTCTCTCCCTCTCTCGCACGGATGTGTCCTTTCACGACGCGAACCACGTTTCTTTCTCGTATAGAATAATTCAGCGGCTTTTGCCTCAACAGGTGGACGTGTTTCGCTACTCACGGCTTAATTTCAGAGAGTTTAGAAAATGCGCGACATGGAATCCGCGTCTCCCTCTTCTTCTCTGTCTGTCTCTCTCTCGAAGAATCTGTTGAGCAATCGCTCGCTGGATGAGCCGGCCGAAGGCTTTCTGCTTTCGCGCAAAGGCCATCGAGAGAGGTATGCCTGCGCTCCGTCTTCACGGGTTTACCTTCTCTCCTACCTGGTTCACCTTCTCCTACTCCGCCAAACCTGCAGGTCGCAGGTGTACGGAGCCCGGTTATCGGCATCGCTCGACCGCCGCGTCGCTCTCAGTCGCCGCCTGGTCGTCGCCGGGTTCAGCAGGAACTTTCTCGATACCGATTTCTCTCGGTATAACGCACGGTCACGCAATTAAGGGACATTCTTGACGGCGCTTCGATTAGATTTTTCTTATCTCTAACGGAAACAATCGCAACTATTTCTCAATCGTCGCGTGTTATCACTCGTTACAACTCGCGATAACTCGGGAATTTTTCTTTCGAATTTCAGTTCGGAGTATTACTTTCGTTTGTGCTGACTTTGGAAAGGTTCTTCCGAAAGTGCCACGTAGTGCATTGCATCGACGAAGTGATACGAATTTTTTCTTTTTTTTTTTTTTGTTTGTTGTTTAACTCGGTATTAGAGTGTGTGCTGCACGTGAATGCAAATTGACGTACAATTCACGTCTTCCACGTCTGTTGATTCTACACGCAGCATTTTACGTGAAAAGTGTAAGTTTTATACTACGCGCATATATATATTTAACGTTTATAGTTTAGTTCTGGAAAAAATATTGTTCCGGTTAATAATGAAAAATTTAATTATTTTTTTGTTAATTAATGTTTTTTGTTAATTATTATTTAATAAGTTGTTAATTATTTCTCTCTGATATCTTGTATTTTAAATATGACCGCATGAATTAACAACTACCGTTTTATCGATTTGCTATTGTCAATATTTGCGAGTAAATATTTCAGTTCGTATGTGATTGTACGCACGCGAGAGTCAGAGATATTTCTCTGAAAGAAAAAATAAATCTCTCTTTTTCGTCTCTTTCTCCGTTATCTCTCTGTCACCGATAGATTGCATACACATACAAAATGCAAAATGTCTTGTGTCCATATGAAAATCACTTTCACCGATACGCACGACGAATATTGCGTAACGAATCTTACGACGTTTATTATTTTTGCTGTGAGTTTCTTATATAATTCGTACATACAATTCAACACGCGCGATAATTTCGATCTTTCGCTCCATCTCAACGCAAATGATCGTCGAGTATACCGACTATAAGTAGATACGCGAAATTCAAAAAGTGCGCGATAAATCACGCGATAAATGCCGGAGATTAATTTTATTTATTGTCTCAAACAGGAGTTTACATAACTTCAATCTCAACATCGTTAAATAGATTAAAAAGAGATTTCATTTTCTCGCGCGATTCCTTAAGAAAATACACACAGCATATTGACACTTTTTCTCACCGATGAAACGTATACTTGATCCGATCGAAATCCGATTATTAAATCAGAATCACTCGCTTGTATCTTGTCATTTACCGAAAGGTAGTGAAATATAGAAAAAAAAAAAAAACTGATTCCACATTTAGATTGCTAATCTTGACGAAGTTTCCGATAACGTTCTCGCACAATGACGGCTTGTCAAAGTTGCAATTAAAGATAATTACAACGCGAAGTTCGGATTATGTCGGAATATATCGATAAAAATAACTGTTTGAACGAACAGTTTTGTACGTTTTCACAAGCTGTCAAAGTTCGAATATGTGAGAAGTTCGTTATCACATTTATTATTATCGTTCTAGAGAGACAATTTACATATGATATATTTGACTTATCAAATTAGCGACGTCTTGAAAATGATACATATTATATTTAAAGAGACAAGATAGATTAGAAATCTTATCGAATTAAGAAACTGAAGGCTTGTACGTTTTAAAACTAGGAATGAAATTTTACAGGTGACAAGAGCCGATTGCTGGATGTTTTTGCGAATAAATATATTCAAATATATTTATATTTTAAGAGTGTAAATTCTTACACATTATTTTTCGAATTGAAATTTTCAATTCTTAAATCCATATAAGAGGTTAGATTTGCATCACGTATGTGAGAATATCCATTTTTTCTTCCCAATTAATTAAAATATAAATATATTTATATAAATATATTTATTCGCAAAAACATCCAGCAATCGATTCTTATCACGTGTGAAATTTCACTATTAGAAATATTATATTTGAGAGAAAAAGAGAGAGAGAAACGAGAAAGAGAGAGAGAAATAATATTTATGTTATGATCAAAGCACGGGCGATTCTAGGATTGACTGGCCAATGCGCGGAACATGGTCGAAGCTCGAAATAGGATTTTCAGCATACTTTTCAATATACGCTATTATCGCAGCGACATATTATAGATTAGGTTGGATTAGGTTTTTACGGGGAGGGGATGCCGCCCACACGTGTACAATAGTATGTGATACAAAGGAAATATTTTATACGTCTCAAATGTCTATTTGGGACATTTGACGACGCTTTAACCGTTGTTCCGCGCAGATTGACCAGTCAATTCTAGGACCGCTCGTGCTTCGGGCTTTGATTATAACATATATAATAATATGATTATAATCTCAGTATTACATTATTGAAATGATGGGAAATTCTTTTTTGATTACATTTCACGTCATACATTATGTTCTCGAAATCAGAATACGAGATGTTGCTGAAAGCATAAATCTGTCAGAGAGTTTAAATTAAATGTGTTATCTGATTAAATTCCAATATCGAAATAATCGTCAGCGGATTTGATTCTCTTTCTTTCTTTCTCTCTTTCTCTTGTTATCGCTCTCGCTTCAATATCTCATAAAGAAGTTAGCGAACGGTCTGGAGAATCAGCTCCGGCAAAGCCGAAGAATCCAAGCGGTCTTTACGTGTCTGGCTTTTCTATCGCGGTTGCTTCCGGTAACGGCGCAGCAGACCACGGAGGAACTGCGCGATGCGAAACGCTGAAGGGAAGGAAGGAAGAGAAGGCGGAAGAATATCTCGCAGTAACAGGCTCTGGCTGAAAGTCAGTCGCGATGTTTGATGGCTTTTGAAGCTGCGTTACGTTTTCTCGAAGCCGTGTAACAAAAATCGCGCGCGCGGATCTGTAGTTTCTCTTATATATATATTCACAAACAAAGAAAATATTATTTGAACGTTAAATGTCACGGACAAGTACCACTGGCATTTGTTGAAGAAATAATTATAAGAATGTATTTAAACACAAAATATATTCCAAAATGTCTTAAAATATATTCAAAACATTGAGAACCGTTACGTGATTAATATTTAAATATCAAGTAATTATTTCTTTGCTAAATGTCTCTAGTACATGTCCGATTATTGGAACGTTTACCTCGCACGAGTATCGATGCGTTTAACTGTTCAAATCAGTGGATTATATCAACACGATTAAAATAGAATATCCGCAAGAACCGGAAAATTCTCATTTGTCACAGATATATACAAGATGTACACACAGATATGTACATAAGAATACATTTACATCTTTAAATAGCTTTAATTTCACGTGTATCCACACGAAGAAGAAGAAGAATGGAATAATTGACGCAATAAGTAGCGCGAACGATATTATCAGCGTGAACGCGAAAAAAAAAAGAAAAAAAATTCAATATTATTCCTTTACGAGCGCCAGGAAGCACTTGTAATTACCCATTTGCTTTGCAAAAACTAAAATAGACGAGTGGTCACTCACTGGCGCGCGGTCATTCACTCGGCTTATCCCGTTGGTCAAATTCCGCTTGCCTCGCTGTTCGGTAATCTGTGACGATCTGTAACGAATCTACTCGAATGGAATTTAAATTGAAGCGCAACCATCGGCATCGCGCGATAAACTACGAGAGAGCGAACTATTTGCGCGCGCGCGCGCGCGGGCGCGGGGGAGCGGGCGCGCAGAGAGAGATTCTTCCGCGCGCCTTTATTCGCACCACCGCCAAAGTATGCGCTGAGTTATGTGCAGCGTGTCGGTGAAAATCAATCAGATCGATTGGCCGGATATACGCGCCGCGCTCCGTGAGACCGACCGATGTACATATATCCATCCGCGGCGATGATTTCCCGACCTATACGCGCGCGGCTACTGTTTTCTCCGTGAAATACCGGGGATTTGATTCGCGGCGGCATTTCGTTTTTGAATGCCGGTATGTGTGTTTCGCGGCGCTGATTGCGCGCACGCCTGTTGCGAATCCGCGTATATACCGCGATAAATAAGCGGCTTATGCGGTAATCTAATCCCGCGGAGCGTAGTCGAGGCGGAGGCGCTTCTCTCCTTCTCTTTGGATGAAGTACGCGGATACGGAATGCGCGCGTATATTCGCCAGAGGACTACGGGGGGAGTTTTAAAGAGAAAGGACGGGAACTCTCTGGTAGAGGACGGCGCGAGAGTCTCGTCTCTTGGATAAGAGGAGTCGGTGATGAAACGACAGTGATGCTGGCAAACGTAGGTTATAGGATTATATTCTCGACGAAAGAGAGGAGTGAGACGCCAATGAGCCGTGCGCAGAATCAAGATACTCGCGAAGCGGATTCCCGACTGATACATCACACCGGATTTGACTCCGGTATATCGCGACGACAACATTGCGCTTTGATATTTCGCGTGTTCTCTCTCTCTCTCTCTCTCTTTCTGCGCTCCCGCGCTCCGCACGAGATAATCTCGCAGGATCGCATTGGATCTCATTCGTCGCTTCCACAAAATAGCTCTAAGCTATGCGGTTTCAGAGTTCAGCTATACCCCCCGCGAAGTCTGTATACTAGTAATACTATTAATAGAGGAGTTGGGTAGGAATTTGAGATACGCGATAGAAATGCGTAAGTTATGCGTAACTTGGCTGCTGAGCGACCATCACGTAGAGACTAATCTCTCCCGTCCGTCCGGGAGAGTCACGTTTAATCAAATTCTAACTTCCGTTCTAACTTTTTGCAAGTGTGAAAGTAGCTTTTAATTTTTCTAATTAGTTCGCGTTGATCTGATTCACGAAGGTCTTTAGATCCGCGTCGCTCGCGGAAGTCGGGAGTTGTTGTTGTTGCTAATTTCCTGATCGCAAAGTCACCGCGACGCTAACGTTGTTCTTCGAGCTTCCTCTCGACGAGAAGTTCAATCTCTTAACCTTGCACTTGAAACCGCCGACTTCCTGTCGCCTCGCGATATCGGCGCGGTTAAATGCGCGGTCGAGGAGCGTTTCGCGAGAGCGGACAGGGAGCGGCAGCACAAAAGCCGCCGTTTCATTACGGGTGGGTTTATTACCACCGAATTAGGTCGGGACTTTACGGGGCGAACTTTACATCGCTTGGCTGCGCGACGCAGTCCCCGTGCTATAAGTTTACGAGCATCGTTCATCGGAGAAAGACCATATCGTATATCGTCGGTGACATACGCTCGCTGCCAAGAATGCGCTTTTAAAACGAGATGCTTGATTATTTTAAATTTTTTGTTCGATGACATTTCTAAGATCGTAAAAAAAAGTGATGTCTTTAGATTTTTCACATCGTCTTCAATTTGTCATTGAATATAAAATATTTTCAATAATTATATATTTCTTCTTTTTCTCTGAATAGCTAATCAATATTAACTTTTTAAAATTATCATTAGATTAATTAATTTTGTCTCTTCAATTTCATGATTTTATAGATGCATATTATCTCTCGGTTAAATTAATTTGTACCTATTGTAGTTTTATCGGAAGTCCAATCGTGCAATGTGTCTTTTCATCGTTCCGCTTTGGTATTGCCGCTGTGCTTTTTGTCGCATCGATTTATGTTGCCACCGTTCTCGAGGTATGGCTCATGAATATCTTATATTCAAACACTTCCGCTCGCATTTTCCCCGACGCGCGATTTGATTTCGCAGAAACTCAATTACTTATTGAAAGAACTTGATATTGCGCGCGCAATAAACGTAATTTATTATTTGATAATCGAGAATTTCTCACATTGTTACTGTATTATCGTCTTTTGTGGTTCCGCTGCATGTCGGAAACATGTGTTTGTTATCGTAATCATAATTAGTATCGTTTAATAAATAACTACGTATGTGAATTAAACTAATACACATATATGTGTGTGTGTGTGTGTTTGTGGTTATATACAAAGTTATTTTGACCGAAATTGATAATACGGCAGCGAGAGCTCATTTCCCATTAAGTGAAGGTAATGTATTTCGGCATTACGCGCGGGATTGCCAGAAGCCTATTTCATTCTAACTGTAGATTTATTTCTCATCTCATTCATATGTCAATGATCGAACCTTCTGTTCACAATTACATGCCTATCCGAGTCAATCGAACTATGAAATAATCCATCCGAGCGGTGCCTGATAGGCGGGTAGACTTTTATCGCGCTTCCAGCCACGTTGAAATCGATTCGAAACGGGGGGAGGTTTCGCTTCCTCGCTTACTGACAAACGAGATCATTACGAGAGGTAATGCTTTATCTTAGATTACTCGATTTCCCAAGTAGATTTCTCAAATTAGGCGGTCACAATCAGACGGAAGCTTATGTACGAGCGTAATCTTTCGCTTTTATTGTTTTCCCGTGTTGTTTGTGTGTGACAAAAGCTTTTCTTTTTATTTCTGTATTTTAATCAGTCACAACAGTCATTGTCTTCTGTGTTGTACAGAACTAATCAAAGATTAGCAAATATCTTTAAATCTCTTGCACACACACATAATTGTCACACACATAAAGTCTGTTTGTCGCCGAAATCATACGTAAACGTAAAGTTGTTTATATTCGCATTTATTCGCGCGGAATAAGAAAGACGGAAAGTAAGTTTTCGACGAATCTCGTCAATTGCTTTCAAATATCGTGACACGCGATATACGTGACTCGCGATTAGTCGATAGGAAGTAATTTCTCTCTCTCTCTCTCTCTCTCTGCTTTTTCCGGATCGGATAAAAAGATTTTCTCAGTCGACCGCGAATTATCGGAAAAGTCTGTGAAACACAGTGAAAGGAAATGTCGGAACAAACAGCGGCGGGATACGCGCGCCCGTTCGTCATGGATATAAATCCACCCACTCAATGTCACGAAGGAAGGAAGGAAGAAAGAGATAAAAAAAAAAAAAAAAAAAAAAAAAAACTCCGGGGATTCTCGCGTAGTGGGGGACTCTCTCTCTCTCTCCGTAACGGAGAAGAGAATTCGACACGCCAAAGGACTTGGGCAAAATGCGCACCAGCGAGAAAGAATACAGCACCGCGATCCTGTTTTGGCGGAATTGCGACCGTCGCAATGTAGCGGAGATCAAATTATTTCGGTGGCTAAATTCTCCGGTTTACTTTAGAAGCGAGCGAGAAACTTGGAAAGCCACAACGCTGAAAGTCTTCTCTTCCTCCAAAACAGAAACTTATAATTAGAAAAGAACTCGTCGAGTTTCAAAGATATTTTATGTGGGTATGTTCGGTAAAGAGAGAAAGAGAGAAAAGCGAGTCTATAGTTGCGAAAGTAGGATGAAGAGAAAGATTGTAGAAATATCGCGAAAGAGCTGCTTGATATACAGGGTGTCTGAAACTTTTTGTCACAGTTGCAGATAAATTTAGAACAGAAAAGTCACGTGACATTTTGCAAAATTCGCAATAGTTACTAAGATATTAATTAATATGTCAATGGGCCAATGAGCGCGTAAAAAGCGATACTCGGACTCTGAAGACGTGTGTAAAGAAAAATATCATATGATTTTCAGAAAATCAATAAATCAATATTAGATGATAGCGAGAAATAATTCTTATAGATATTTAAAAAAATACAAAAGATGTTTCTTCCTGTCTCTCCCTGTCTCTCTGTGTCTCTCCGTGTCTTTTGAGACACGGAGAGACAGGGAGAGACACGGAGAGACCTCTCCCTGTCTCTCCCTATCTCTCTCTATCTCTCCGTATCTCTCCCTGCTTTTCCCTGAGAGGAGAGACACGAGACACGGAGAGACAGGGAGAGACAGGGAGAAATACGGAGAGACAGGGAGAGACACGGAGAAACAGGGAGAGACACGCAGAGACAGAGAGAGACAGAGTGAAGTCTCTCCGTTCATCTTTTTATATAAAATATAATGAGCAGTTTTATTATGGTTGTGCTCGTAGTCGTAAATATGTATGAAAGTAACGAATAATTTATCGTCGGTGTACATATGTACATATGTATGTTGTGCAGTGTGTACCTCACGATGTACGTCACTCGCTTTTACAAAATACGCGCGAGAAAGATGTGAAAAACAAACGTTCGTGTTTCTCCAGAGACTCGTTCGAAAGCTATAGTCGTCGTTATCGTCGTCGTCGTTGGTCGTACACATTTTTTTTATCGGTTGACACATTAGAAGTGAGAATGAGGGAAAGCTGAATTTACTCGCGCTCTTTCGCGGGACCTTGTTTACGCAACAAATAAATAAGTGACTGACACATTGGAAGACAAGAACAAAGAAAAAAAAAGTCTCTCTCGAGAAAAGACTCGGAGCTTTGTGAGCGCCGAACGGTCACACAATATTTCTTTCGTCGGAGAATCGTTACGCGCTCCGTGTGGGACGAAGTCTCATTTGTTTGCGAGAGATATATATGCGGATAATTATTCAGAGTTGCGCGAAAATAATTGAAAACACGGGAGATTGATCCACAGGTTGAGGCATGAGGCAAAGACGCGCTTCATTACGCATTTTCTTTCTTTTACGTTCTTTTCGTCCGGGAGCGCGCGGAGAAAGAGAGAGAGCGAACAAAAGAGGAGGGGACGCTGTTCGCTATTTGTTCTTATGAAAGAGAACCCGGGCGGGCAAACATTATTTAAATTGGGCAATCTCTCCGGACGATTACCGTCTGCGGTTTCGCTAATTGCATAGTCGTTGCGCCGCCATGATGAAACGTGTCGCAGCGTCGAACAAAAAATTCAGGCACACGATTGCCGTTCGCGGAAAGCTCGAAATTCCCGTCATTAATAATAAAGCGCGCGCAACGACGCGCCCAGCCGGCGCGGTGATCATTGGATAATAACGACAATTAGATGAAATTCATTCGCAAGCGAGGAGTGAGAATTCGCGGGGATTTGTTCGAGGAGAGAAAGAGAGATGTCGTCTTGACATTTAAAATATATGATCACAAGCGCATCGCCGTGCTAATTTCTCCTCGCTTGCTCAATCAATTATGCGCGCTCTTTTATCGCATCCTGGTTCGTCTTTGTTACGCGCACAAGGACGATTCCTTCATGGCGATTGACTCGGAATAAGTTAACGTTTCATTTGCAAGGAGAAAACGAGCGTAATCGAAAGACCAGCGTGTATTGTAAATATTTTTTTTTCCGATGTGGAGGATAAATTTTTTTCTTTTTTCTTTTTAATACATCATTGTTTAATACAAATTTATATGTACATGGATGTGTGAAAATTCGATGGATTAATTGCATCGCGCTATATTTTATCCGCATTTATATTTACAGTTGCCTTATCAAGCCAATATCTATAGCTCCGTGTTATATACATTCGCAATTAAATTACGTATCTCGTGCTATACTATTAACATATGTATATATTGCTCTCTTCTATATGAACGTTATCGCGCACTATATATACAAGAGATTATCAACGATAATAACATTAATTTCATTTAGTTCCCACTCGCTCTCGTTGTGTGTCGAAAAACCAAATTCCGATCGATGCAGTGGATCAGTTATATACTGTCGGATAGCAATCTGTACGGATAATTAAATCATTAATTTGAATAATAATTATCGTTAATACAGAAATTGCGTGAAGTACATGTGAATACTGTGCTGCGCCACTGAATTAGACGTAATGTATTTATTGCCTTCGGTTATCGCGCAATCTGATAACATTGCGAACACGACAACGCGTCGAACGCCGAGTGTTGAGACGATCGCAACCGATTGTTGTAATACCTACAATCTTCTCATCCGTGATATGTTTCTCGACGATCGATAGATTAAGTACATTCGACCGTGGTTGTCGTCGTCGTCGTCGTCGTCGTCGTCGCCGTCGCCGCCGTCGTCGGACGTATACTCGCTATTTGCACTAACGCAAACGTTTGCTCTGACGATGCGATAACATCGAAGATAACGAGCTCGATCGCGGTTAATGCCCGTCAGAAGCCTGTACGTGACTTCGTGACCGATGCCGCTTAATTTCGCGGAGATCGATTGTCGCCCACGCGTGACTGCGGGCTACTATGTGGAGTATCAACGACTAGGGAACATTTGTATATCGACGATCGTCGATTTTCGAGCGAAACCTGCCTGAAAAATATATTTGCCGCGTTTCGATATGTTCGCGTCATGTGCCGTTTCTCGCGTAATCGCGACGCGATTGCGTTTTCGATCGATACCGCGAGATCGTTACGATGATTGTGCAGTTTGTGAGAATCTGTGACGTTCTTTTTTCGTCATTAAAAGTTAAACGAGAGCTTGTAGTGTTTGTTTCCACAATTGTGACAAACGACGACTCGCTTCGACGCGAGTCGTCGCGGATCGTCGTCGCGGATTTGCGAAATTTCGCGCTGCGTCTCGTTTTCATAAAACTCAACGGTCTCATAATATGCTAATGCACGAACTAATAAAAATTCAGTAGTACCGGCGGAAAGTACCGCGAAATTTTATGCGGCGATTGCCGTGGTGGCTTTTCGGGAATGCGCGACGCGTCTTGGGGGAATACTGGCTGCTTAAAGGTCGTTTTTGCATACAGCACGGGGGTGCGGATACCGGGAGGAGGGAACGGAGATGTCAGGTTTTTATGTTAATCCTTACGCGGGGAAGGGGCGAGAGAAGGAAAAGCGGAGGAACATTTTTGTTTGGCGCGAGGTAATGGAATGGAACAAAGTCGTGGAATTTTTAAGGCGCCTCTCTCCTCGCACTTTTTTTCTTCTTATTCGCGTCGCCGCTTTTCCACTTCGCGCCACTCGCGTTGACCTTTGAAGCTCCGTGATGAAATTCTAGTGACGTAAACGGCACGTTCGAGACGATCCTCGATAATGCGGAATTATTCGCGGGAGTCGCGCTAAGTGAACTCGCGTTCTCGAAATAAGCGCGCGGGTAATATCAGACTTTTCATTTCTCTCGTATGTAACAATTTATTTACCTGTTGTCGATTCTCCGTCGCGCGACGGAAATTAAATTCCAATCCCGCGCAATCTCGAATTTCACACGTACATTATCTCGTCTTGAATCGATAGCGCGGAATTACACAACAATATATTTCGCAACGACCGAAGAGAGAAACCGCGTTGACGCATCTTCTCTCGAAAGTCCCGCAACATTCCGCCACATGACACCGCGAATGTTGTCCGCGAATGTTCGTGAGAATTATTGCAGAATGTGATGGTTCGGATCTTGAACTATGTACGTACCGCGCGAGAAAGGATACGAGTAGGTGGAGAGAGGAGGTGGAGAGGTCTTCTTCGTTGCCATCGGGAAAGTATGCCGTCGAAAGGTCAGCGTTTACCCGCTGCCGGAAGGCACGAGCGTTTCCTCCTTCCTCCGCGCTACTTCTCTCTCAACTTGTGTCGCGACCCGCAATTATTACATATGTACGCGATAAAGAAAGAAATTGCTTTTTTTACAATTGCGAAAGAAACGTAATTAAATAACATAATTAATATATATGAATTAATTCATATAATCCCGAATTAATTAGATAGAACGAGAGCTAATAGACACTGATGTGAAAAAGACATTTTATTCGATAAAGAAATTTGCACTTAATTTTAATTTACATTTAATATTAATACATTAATTAATATATTAATTAATACAATTAGAGAAAATTTATTTATTCACGCTATGCATTTGAATTCCGTATTGTCGAAGTAGGATTTACATTATTGTCTCGCTCCAGCTTGGGACGATTTTATGTTTCTCTCTTCTACGTGAGTCGTCATCTAAAAAACATCTTCATTTCGCTTGCTGTTTCCTCTTACTCCATCGTCGTTCTCTTATCTTTCTGTACGTATTTTCGGGAGATTTGAATTTTAGCGGGACGCAAACAATTCCCTTCTCTCGCCGACAATATAAAATAGCTCCTTCCCGCTTTCGAGATGTCGACTCGTGCATGATGGGATCCGCGGATTATTTACTTCAGCCGCAGAGAGACACAAAGGTTGCACAGCGACGAGAGACGAAAGCAAATCCCTTTCTCTTTTCTTCTCTCTTTTTCTCCGTTTCACCCTGATAGAGCTGCGGAAGAGGTGTATCTTGTTCTCTTGTTTTCTTTCCGCGCCGGGCGCTTTTACGCTTTGGATTTCTCAGAGTCTCATTGTCAACGATTTATTCACGGGGCTAATATCTCTCGTCGAATTATTCTAACGGAATATCGCGGTGTAACTTCACATTTGCGCGTGGAAATATACGTCAACGTTTTCAAATGTATCACGTAAACATTAAAGCCGCGTTTAATGTAACAAGAATATTCCGCGATTCCTTTCAATCTCGATTCTTTGTGTCAACGCGGCTTGCAATTTCTTTTGCCGAATTCTTACGAGGGAATTACCGACAACCGAATTTAACGATCGAAATGGAACGCGAGGATCGAATTGAAATCTTCTCTCTTTCTCTCTCTCGAAAAAAAAAAAGAAATATTAAATTTCTATTCTATCTCGCATTAGAGTTATTCTTCCGCGAAATCAAACCCCACTTTGGTATCGACATGCTTTTATAAATGTTCCGACGTCGTCGACACGCAGCGGAATTACTTGGAATATCGCGAGTCCATCCGCGGATTCTGGCCGATCGCCAAGGTCGATCGCGCTCGAGTGGATTTACACCGGAAGCATTGGAAGTCCTTAACGGACTCTTCTCTCTAATCCCCGCATCGTAGGAAGATACTCGGCAAAGTGCTTACTCTCTATCGATTCCCGCGACGCGAAACTACGAAATTTCTCATTCAATATTGTCAGTTTTGCGCTTCGTGTAACATATAAATATAAACAATTTAAAAAAACAACTATTAATATAACATACAAACTCTCTGTGTAAACGTTCTTTAATATTTAGGTATACACAATCGGAAATGTTTTTTTTTTTTTTTACATTTAGTTACATTTGTGGATATTAAAAATTCAAGTTTTTAAATAGTTTTTTAAATATTTAAAAATTTAAATTTCTAAATATTTAGAAAAAAATGTGTTAATCGGATATGTGTTACATCACGTTATTACTCTCGATGGCGACATTTCTTTAGGAAAGTTCTTACGTAAAAAGCTCTCGATATTCGCGACGAGAGCGCTCTCTTATTACGGTACGCACACAGAAATTTCGCGCAATTATCCTCGCGGTTAACGACTCATCGTGGTGCGGCACCTCTCGATTTCGCAGTCGCGAGCGCGAGCAACGCTCAAATTAATTTCTCGCTCGGTCCCGCGGTCGGCGAAATTAGACTAATCGTCCCTGCAATTTGTCGCGTGCGATTGGCCAATCGCAGCGTTTCTCTCTCAGTCACGGATTTTCGTGATTTTCTACACGCTTCTCCGTAGCCGCGTTTTATTCACGGCATTCGTAATAACAACCGCAAAACCGCAACGGGCCGCGGATTTATTCGGTGCCGCGCGCGCACAGGAATAATCCGCCGCGCGCAAAGCGCGCACATTCGATGATATAATTTCAGCGAAATGCCTCATGCTTAGCGCGAACGGCGCGGTGCTTTCGTTAATGATTGAAGCTTCCTCTGCTTTTCAGTCCGCGCAGTAAGGCATTATTGCGATTAGCTGTCGATATATCGGCGCTGCGGCATAGTTTCGTCGGTTATAATCCTTCCTCGGATTATAATTTCACATCGCGCGTGTACAACCGTAATTACTGATGCTGCTTTCTTCCGTGTGTGTAAAAGCGAGAGAAATAACACGATTACGATTTTTATGATAAAAATAAATACCGTCATTTTTTTAAATTATATACTGTAAGTTATTACCCACTTACTCGATCAAATGGTTAAAATGTATACGTTGAGAAAACATCCTTTCGCTGGAAAAAAATTTTTTTTTGCGTAATAATAAAACGTTCGCGATTATCTGCGTGTTTCCAGAAACGGATACTTACACGGAGATGTATATAAAGATAATCCACGTCGTTTCGCGCCCTTTCGTTCACAGTCCGAGATACTCTCGACGGAATTTATCGCCCAAGCCCTTTTTCGCTTTATCACCCCTTCCCTCTCCCCGTCCGGAGACAACTTTTCGAAGATAAAAGCAAAGTTTCGCGGGTTCTCTCCGGACGACTCGAGTTTCCGCTCGGTGGCGTCTGTTACGCACACGCGTATAAATCTGCGATCTATATATCGCGGTCTCCGCGCGCGCGGATGGAATTTATTCTCTACTGAAAGATATCCGCAGAAATGTGCGCGGGAGAGAGAGAAAGGCGTTTCCGTGGCCAAGGGCAATTTTCTTCTTTTATCGCGCGAACGCCCCGGCGAGGCAATTGGTATTTTTACGGCGCCACGTTCCGCGTGTCGCGTATCAGCGTGTCCCGCGTAAAAGGCGCACCCTTCCGCCGTATACGAGATAAGAGCAATCTCTAATCGCACAATTTTTTTTGCACCCTTGAATAAGATATTTTTTGTTTGCGAACAATCTCGACTTCTCGCAATCTTTAAAAAAAATAAAAAAGAAAAAACCCACCTCTTCTCGACGTTCTTTTTTCAAGCGTTTTCACGAGTGACGAATTTTCGAGATCGATCGTATCGTCCGTATTATTCGCGGAATATATTTCCGTCGAGCGGAAATTACGTCGGCGGAGATAGTAGGAGGAAGCGCGGAAATTGCGACAAACAAGACGCGAGGCGTCTTGTTTTCAACGCGCGAGGAAGTCCGCGAGGTGGTGAACAACAACGTAACTCGTCTGCGCTGCGCCTACGTCTCTTTCCGTCTCTCACCTTCCGCGCCGCGCGCGCGCGCGCGTCTTTAATATCCCCATAATTCATACGGGAAGAAAGAGCAAAGAGATTACGCGTCGACCAACAGCTTTCCTCCGGCAGCGTTTCTCACTGAATTCGTAGATGCAGCCAATTATCTCGCGGATGCACTATCTCGACAGGTAAAAATATCGTCGTCATCATCGCCTGAAGAAGTGCGACTCCAACTTTCTTCTTCGATTATGTAACTGTGCAAGTCGCGTTTTATTAATTATAAATTTCTTTGTAATTGTTTTAACTTGTACACGAATTACAGAAAATTTTTTAAACACTCGCTGTTTTTTCATTGTTTGACCTTTATGTTCGGAGTATAATTGACAACGTGCTTGTGTCATAAATTGTGATCTACACCTTGTGATTTTGAAGGAACCGTGTCTCACGTTTTAGCTATAACATCATATTTTGTAACCTAACAAGATTTACCTCACACATTTTCTCTTTATTATTTGTTTTAAATAATATTTTTTATTTTTTATTATGAATATTATTTTTTATTTATTATTATTTGCTCGTAATATTGCTTCGATTAATTTATATTGTATGCATGTATATGTAAAGACTGATCTAGCATCCCTCAGTCGAAAAAAAAAAACGTTTGCATTTTGTTAACATCGTAATAAAAATTAAAAAAAAAACCTCCCAAAATCAACTATATGTTCGGACTCGTATTAGTCTTCCTATATTCATATTTTCATATTTATATAATAATAAATATTATTATTATATATTACATATTTATATAAATATAAATTTATATAATAAATACACGATGCATATTGTATAAACGAAAAAATATGATGTGCATCCGCGGAACAATTAACGTTCTTTCTTGGAGAGCCACAACGGACGTCTTTATCGGCAATTATTTTCGGTGTACGTCACGCGGCTGATGTCGTCACTCGCATTTCTAGAAAGCGATAAATAACGAATTGATAGTTACGTCGCGATTTCAAAAGCGATTGTTTCCGGTTGTCCCGAGACCGTCGGCGAGACAATGCAAATAACTCTCCGCTTTGCACAACGTAATATCTCGATTTCTAGAATATTTTTCTGTGAATTATCCAAGTTACCGGCATTCTGCAGATTACATCCGGCTTTTCAATTCGTATATAAGCCACACGATTGCGGCACACTGCGCAGAGACTGTAAAGAGCGAGAGTCGTTGTATTTAAATCCGCATTTATTTTCTTGCGCAATGTAATGCAATTTTCTCCGATGCTGAAATTGATGATTAATGAGCTTATTAGAACCGGCTTTGAGAGGAAAGATATTATTCGAAATAATACCGTCAATTAACACTTTGAATACCTTTCGCAATAATTAACGAGCGAAAAGTGTGACGCAAATATCCGCTTGATGAAAGATCTGATAAACGAGAAAATAAACCCAGAAAAAAAAAAAAAAAAAAAATTATTGCGATTACAATTTCACGCAAGCAAACACTTTTAATATCTTTCAGATTTAGACGCGCGACCTGTCACTTAACAAAGTATTGTTATATACGCGTATATAACTTTTTGACGCACTAAGCAACACCTTGATGGCTGTGGTAATTTGACGTTGATTAAGACAAAGTATCGAGGCGAATGTCTCGAATTTCCTGCGCGTCTCTTCCGATGACAAAGCTAGTTTCGTGCGTCAAAGGGCGCATTAAGCTCGTGGCATTGTAGATCGGAGAATGAGATGCGACCCAGCGAGCGTTCCCCTGATTTTCATTTCGCGTGCTCGCTAGCCGTGTGTAGTGCTCGATGGAGGTCCTCACCCTTCGAGCAATCCCTTAAGTCTGACGTAGTTACACGTACCGATGCGATAAAAATGGACATGCCCTTTCTGTCATTGTATTTTCTCTCGCTGTTATTTTTTTGTTTTTTAATTATGCATACGCACATCAAGATACGAGCTCAGAAAACAGAGACGAAATTGATCCAGTGACACGTTCTTATATATTTTTTATACAGACACGACAGTTTAATTTTATGTGTCTCACAATCCCTCGTGGTCTCCATCACCCTGTTAAATTTTAATATGCAGTAACACTATAATCGGATTTATTTTTATTTCGTTTTGCTGACGAGGAAACGAGTTAGGTTCGAAACGTATAATGTATATATCTTATATTTTATAATAAATATATTTTATAGTACTAATAATTTTTTCCAGCTTCACAACATATGTACATCATTAATGTGTTTGTATTTAAGAGCAATATCACGAGCATCAAAAACATTCATAAGTAACATCATATAATGCTTTCTAGCACCGAGTTACGTATCCTTTTTTTTATATGTGCAAAAAGCGCGATAACACCGCTAAAAAAAAATTACTATCAAGAGGTGAAACACGATAAGCGGACTTGTTCATTAAATCGTACAAAGAGCGTTGACAAAGCTACGCGAATGCGACGCGAGTTGGCCCCCTCAAAGACGAGCGCGCTTCCTCTTTGCGACGATAACCGCGTCACGTTACCAAACACACGGCAGGATTGTGCAACATAGAAAAACACTGCTAAATAATTTCCGCTGCTCGATTTTTTTGTTCCCTTTTCCGCTCTCCAAAATGACAAATAGCACATATTACATATATGCGTGTGGTGTTATTAGTCTCTCCTTCTTCATTCTATAATTTTCGAAATTAAATTGCAATCGCACGCGAGACGAAAAGTAATATTGGCTTTCGATGTTCCGCGACGGTTGACATTTTTTCGGCTCTCGACATCAATGCTTTTTTAATTAACGTTCCAATTAACCGAACTGCAACGCAGCAGCACGTCAACACATTGTTGTGACGTTTTTTGTGAAAAAAAAAAAAAATATATATATATATATATATGTATACACACATATGTGTGTATATATATATATATACACACA
>QVOA01021589.1:0-18490 GCA_014825685.1 Pseudomyrmex cubaensis
CTCTCTCTCTCTCTCTCTCTCTCTCTCTCTCTCTCTCTCTCTCTCTCTCTCTCTCTCTTTCTCTCTCTCGCATGCGCTCGCTTTCTCGACGAAATCGAATTGTCCGACAGATTTCCAGGTATTGCTTCCTGGCTGCGTTCCAAATCCTCGTTCGCGGTGTTCTCGAATCCTCGCGGAAAGTGAACGCCGCTTATAACCGGCAATTTCCGTCGATCGATCGCGAGAAGACGAGTGTGCGCGCGAGTTTTTGATCTTTCGGTCTGAATAAACGTGAAAATGTACTTGCGAGATAATGGATTCCATTGACGATCATCGCAATCAAGACGATATTACGTTCGCGTATAATATATATATTTTCTTGACAAACAAACGTAACTCAATCGCTCTTGAAAACTTCGCAAACATTTCCGCACAATTTCATCGACCGTGCGCATATGTTTCGCTTATCAAAAGCAATTTCCATTCCATAGTAACAAGACTGAAATTAAAAACATTTCATTCCCGCGGATTGGCCACCCGTTTTTATATCGGAAAAGTTATAAAACGAAACTCCTATTCTCCGCCGCGTACGAAATAAAACTAAAGCGCGGCCGGAGGTAAAATAGTAAACCGTTGAGCGCAAGAATCTCCAATATCGCGAAAATAAAAAATTTCGACTTCCGTCGAAATCGAGTTGTTTCGTGGATTTTCAGTTATTGTTTCCTCGATAACTCGATCCTCGAATTTCCGCCGCGCTGTATCTCAAAAAAACATCTTACAAGCCACCGCGTCGCGACAATTATTTCAAAGATTAAACTTGCCGAAACTTTTCTGTAACAACTGCTATACGCAGAGACCGTACATTGAACGTTTTAGAATTCCCGGTTTCATTCGTGAAAAAAAATTCGGTCGTGTCGCGTTTGTCGAAAAAAAAAAAAGAATTTCGCTGCAGAAAAATTCCGGGAATGCTCTCGCGCTGTGCGACTCGAGTGATATTAAATTACTATTTTAATGAGTCACGTTAAAAATTTACATTCTCGCGCTCTGCGAAAGAGCGAGCCTAAATTGCGCGCGCGCGCGCGCGCGCGGGATAAAAATAGTCACGTTAATTGCATTTAGCGAGCGGAAGGCATAGCCGACGGTGCCGCATCACATACGGGACACACATCCGACAGGTTAGCCGCGATTTTCCTGCATTACGGCAAATACGAAAAGCAAATTGCGGCGTAATTGCATGCGTTATTAAACGGCGACCCGAGACTCGCGGCGGCAGCGGCGACGGCGACGGCGCGACGGAGACAGCCGGCTTGTTTAAAGTTCCTCTTTCATCCCGTGCTACGTCCCGCAGTGCGCTGGCGCGCGCGCGAAGAACGAACCGCCACTCCGCGCCGCGTTGTCTCAGCCCCCGACGTGTACACACGCTTCGCCCAGAACGACGCAATTACGCGGCTAATGAAGGAACTTTCCCCGAGAAGGTTATCTTCCACGTCAAGCGAGCCGTGGCTCGCGAAGACGACGACGACGACTACGACGGCGGCGGAGCGCGGTGACTAGGAGCCGTCCTAACTTCTCGTTCCGCCTTATCGGAACGAGGCATCGTCGTCTTAGTTTTACGATCCCGCCTTAACGATCGGTCACCCTTTCCTTTAGTTATCATCACCCCTCGGAAACGGTTATTCCTTCGAAAGTAAAAATCAATTTCAAAAAATGTATCTCGATATAGTGGAATCCATTGATCTGACGGAGATTGATTTATTCCGAACGAGCGATCTTCAGAAGCTTGTTCCCCTTCTTTTATCTACACACTTTGTATTATCGCAAAAAATATATTTCGGCAGTTACATCCAAAATACGCAAATAGACGATTAAACAAATAAAAGTTCGCAGGATTGCACGTCACAATTTACACTTGTGATGTGTGTGTGTGTTTATTTTTATATAAAGAGCTGCGCGATGGGAATCACTGCGCGCGAGACTGGCAGACTTAAATGGATACGAGAGCGACAGTACAGAATGAGACTGACCTTGCGAGTGAGGAGCCAACCTGAATTTAATCCTTCGGGGGCCGCGCTGCCCCGAGATTATACCGGACAGATAAATAACAGTAATAAAAACGAGATGCAGTAGCCTTCGCGTCTTCTGACGTGCGCACACGTACGTAATCCGTGGAATGGCAATTAAGCCTTCCTGCGTCGGATTTTTCATTCAGACGTTCTCTTAAGAGCCATTACCGTACGTTTTATTTGAAATTAATGCTTTCTCACTTTTCTTTAACGACGCCAACATCTAAACATCGCGTGTAATGCTGCAATAATTTACCAATATATATAAACACAAGTGTCTCGGATATTCATATATTCAATTTAGAACATATATAAAACAGATAATTTCACAGATAATTTACGAGATACAAAATATTCAAATGAGTTGATTTCGGAAAATTTTCATTCATGTCCGTCGTATAACGAGACGCGCTTGAACATGGTCCCCACTTGGCGACAATCTCGGCCAAGTTAAGAAATCGAGTGAGTGTTCTTGGTTAATTAATACAAACGAGCGCCTTGGCTCATGGAGATAGGCATCGCGAGCTATTACATCCCATTTTTGTCGGAGGCCGCAGCACCGGTCACCGGTCGTGCGCTTATTCTCGTCTTGCTCGTAAAATAAAACGCTACTGAGATTACATAACGATTTCCATTCTTCACCAACGCATGTTGTTTGGATTTGATTTCAGAGATGTGCGTACTTACGCGATATATTATTCACAATTTCCGACGAAGAATTATAATATTTTTAAATGAAGAATATATTTATACGATATAAAATATATGTTAAAATAAACAAAATATTCTGACGTTTAATTTATATTATTGTTGTAACATGTAACTTTGTTTTAATTAAAACAATAACATCTCACGTGCGCACACAAATAAAAACCACATTACAACGAGTAATTTAACGTACGAAATAAAAGTCGATTGAAAAAATCGATTTTAAGTTTTAACTCGCAATAAAGTAGATGTATGATACATTCGTGTGATTTATTCTCTTTATATTGCTTTCAGGTGAAGTGCAAAATACTTTTGCTTGTTTTACGGCAATATTATAGTTGTTATATCGAAACATGCAGCGCGATTTCGATCATCGATAGCGGAAACGCGGAAAATATTTGCAATCTTATCAGGCTATAAATTTCAACATTCCAGCGATTACAGCGTAGGGGGAAAAAACTCTAATATTCGTTGTTGAGTGTGTGTACGTGGGAGCAACGTGATAAATAGCAAAAACTTCACAGCTAATGATATACATATGATATTCGTGCGGCATACTAGCCGTGAATATTTAATTAATTAACGCGAGGTATAAAGTGAAAATTTGCATAAGGCTGACAAGTTTCAGCGCCGCGAAATATACCGCGAATATTCTTGAAACGTGTTTTAATGTCACTTAGAGACGTAGATTTTATAGATTTTTTCTTGTTTTTATTTATTGTTGTAATTCTATTCACCTCCAAAACGCCGCCTGGTACAACAGCTCTCTTGGTCATTAACGAGAGAAATATTATTTGACGCAAATATTATGCAAGTATCTCTTTCCACCGTAACGATAAAATTGCAAAATGAGACAATTTAATTGTGTGTGATATATTTAATCATAAATTATTAAAATCGTAATCGGTCTTTCATCAATCCCGCTCGTGGCTTTTTCGCATCGCGCGAATAACAGATATATGTGCGTGCGCTTGTGCGTAAAAATAAAAAGGGGGGGTAAATTGAGAATTTAATCGCCGTCGGTCGTTTCGTGTCAACTGTCGTAACGGATTTCAATTGCGAAAGCCGTTTACGTTCGCAATAGAACAATTTAAATTCTTTACATAGCGGATACAAAGATCCACGTGTGCTCTGTAATTTATTCCGCGTGTTAACTCCTTTTTATTCCCCGCGCGCGAATGAACGTGGAGCTTTAATAACTAGGTGTCCGCGGTGTCTAAACGGGAGACCACTTTCGAAATATTCAAATCAGGCTTCGTGGAAGCGACACGCACACAGGCTGACATATAAATAATTATGGCAGTGACGAATAATTTATACGTAAACGCGCGGGTCCCGCCGGCTAATTGTACGTTCGTTCGCCCCTCGACATTGAGGTATGATAATCTGACGTTATCAGGATCAATCGACAGCTTTCTCTATCACGTTCAGGCACAAAAAAAAAAAGTGTTCCACGCTCGCGAGAAACGCGCGTTATAATTATAGATTAAAGTCGATCAAATTGCATGCAACACTAAAAGCATTAAAAAGTACGTAAGACGGAAATTATAATCACTTTATTCGACTCGGATGGCAAATTATCGATGTAATCGATAAGTATATTAAAATACCGTTGTGAATAAGCCAGAAGCATGTTTCATGCCAGTTACCGAGCGTCTTAATCATAGAATTCATTAAAGAATCTTTTTCTCCCTGAAACACATCATCGTCGGCAAACATGCAGATAAAAAGAGAACATGTAGTGTTTAAATTATTAAAGCCAAAAAAAATCTATTCTACTTTCGGTAAAAATAGTCATGTGAATTTAAGTAAAAAAAAAAAAGACTATAACATAATAAGCAAATGTCACAATAAATCGTGAAACGTTGTCACGTGAGATTAGACGATACGGCTATAAGAAAGCGGCTTAATCTTTAAAGTGTGTTGAGCTGAATGCTCGCTTAGAGGTTAAGCATTCTCATTAGATAATTCCCCGTTGACTGTCCATTATAATGAACCCCGAACATCATGGGCGGTCTTGGAGACTGTGTTCAATAAAGGAAGTAACGAGAGTGGTGTTGAAAGTAATCAAATTAAGGGATTTTCTTGTCAGTGCCGCAGTCGTAAAACACACCGCACCTGTTAATCTCCGAGCATTTCTATGTAATCGTGTTAGGAAAGTTTTTTAGATCTATGATTTTTTTTTCCTATGTGATGAAGTAACAAAAGTAAAATCCGAAATCAATAAATAAACTATGGATGATTCTCAATCGTTTCGCTAAAAGATGTCAAATTATCACGCGAAATACAATCGGCAATAAAATTCCATCGCTGAAATGGAGGCCAAGAAGATGGTTTTCTTCTACGGAATTGATTTTTCAACAAGATGTCCGGCTTTCACGCGCGGTCCTTTACGCACGGCCGAAAGGTCGTATAACGAAGTTACGAGAGGGACGAGAGGAGGATTAGACAAAGGGCTAAGCAGTTCTGGCGAAAGACGAGTTGGCACCAGACTAGATTGTTCCGCACAGGGGATATAAGGGGAAAGGAATGAAGTGGACAGGGGTGGACGGATCCAATTATACCCCCCTACAATAGGATTAGCCGTGCTCGTCCTAACCTCAACGGGCAAAAAGGTGAGGCAAGAGGTATACGATATACCGCGTGTGCACGAAACCGCCGGCGATGTCTTATCGAGCTGTCCGTTGGGTGCCATTATGTCCTTGATCCCCTCTATCACGACATTAGCCGGTGATCGATCGTCGAAAGGGAAGCAAATCTGATCCTCCACCTCATCGACTCGACACTCTAGCTATCCATTAGCACGTTTCCCGATTAAACTACGCTTAATTTCTCTAATTTAAACAAGAGTATCGGTTAGTTTTAATTCTTATAATTGTATAAACAAATATATATACCTAATCAAATTCTCCAGTGACATCGGAAGAGAAGGGAATGAAGTCTGAAAAATTGTCAACCGTCGCAGAAATGTAAAGCATTCTGTAAAGTTAACAATAAGAATGAAAGAGAATCAAAAGAAACGAGTTCGCGCGAGACGCCCAGATGTGAATCTCTTCAAGATGAACGCTTAGAAAGAAGGTAAGAAATTTTAATCTTCCCTCCAGACACCACCGACAAGAAAACTGAAGAGCCTTTTCGTACCCCCTCAATTCCGTGGCTTGTCGCGCCACACCGCGTCGTTCCGAGCGTAGTGAGGGCAAAGAAGCCACTCCGACAGATGTTCGACTGCTCAAGAGACGCTCCAAAAGAAGAACTGGTAGTCTTTTACCGCCGATGCTCTTGTGTACCACTCGAGACTTTCAGGAAGAGATTTCTTCCTCGGTGGATAAATGCACAAATAATTACGATTTTTTCTAAATCGTTCAATACCGTTCGAAACGGTCGCTACTTTTACTAAAGAGACGATAATGTATTTGCGTATGTAGACACACGAACACGGGGAAGATTAAACGCGCATAAATGCCGGTAGAAGCTAAAATTATACAGAGTGACCCGATTTTCTGTACAAATATTTTTTGATGAACTCAACAATGAGAACTTTGACAAGTTAATAGTTTTCATTTTCGTATCTCAAATGAGAAATTTTTAAACTAAACTGAGCTATACGAGCGCAGAGCTATACGAACGAAAAATAAAAGAACATTTGAAGACAGCCGGAAATTGAGAAATTGTCAAAAGGAAAAAAACGTCGCGTCGCATCAAAGTTTCAGTAAACGATAAAAGATACTTGCCGGAGAATCCGGCGGAGCGCGGATATTTTTAATCGACATCGTATTCCGATCTCGCGCTGCAAATATAATACGCCGAACGTATATTCCGCAGCTAAAATAGTCATGAAACTATAATTACCGTGGAATCGCAATGGGTATGAAACACGATCCGTCGGATTCAACGAGTCGGCTATATTTGAGCGAGTTTAATCTTCGTTCATAAATATAAATCACCGGAGTCGATGACAGTTCCAGATATGAGATTTATCCGGGCAAAATTTCTCGACGGGAGCGAAACACACGAAGCAACAATTCTGTCGGAAATCGCGCGCGCGAGAGACAGCTTCGATATTCTTTTTTCTTTTTTTTTTACGAGTGACGAAAGGAACGAAGCGACCGCGAAACGGAGGAATAAAAGAGAACAAAGGGGATGATGGAATCTCCTCTCTCTGCGCAGGTCGTGCCGATTGTTTGGTACAGGCGGCCGAAAAGATCTGTTAAGGTCAATGGGCTTGAACTGTTCTTAACCGTCACGGTTTTTACGACGCGGCCACTCCGTGTCGCGCAAAATATCCACCTTTTGCGACCTATTGCTGTCTTTTTTTTTTTTTTTGTTTCTCCAACAAACGCGCCGTTCATCGATCTCCGTAGAGAGAGAGTCGCTCCGCTCCGGTAATTGCACGTAATCGCGCCCGTAGTCGTTATAAGCGCGAGTCGGCAGATGCGCATTTTTTTCCTCCCTCCCGAGAATCCCCGCGCTGCTCCTCGCGCGTCTTCGCAGCATCTGCCGTGTCTACTCTCGTTCTTTCCAGGAGCGGCTCTACTTTGTTACGAAGAAATTTATATTTGTACACGTTCTTTGTGTCTGTCTTAAGAGCAAAACATGTAAAAAACATGTTACTGTGAAAGTAAATATGTAAAACTGTAAATTAAAATTATTCATTTGTGACAGAATATTAAAACTAATTATTTCCAAGTAAAATAATATATCGTTGTATCGTAAAATTTAATTAATGTTACGTGTATTATAATATTTACTTAAATATAATTTTTATATGCAACATATCAATATGTTTTGAAAATTATTTCTTCAATTTTAATAATAAACAAAGATTTTAATAATGACCAACGAGATCACAAGTTGTATTTTCAACTTTTATCGATCTTCTCGATTTAATCGTTCGTCATAATTCTACTTCTGAAGACGCTGTCTTCTGACGTTCGCGGAACGTCTTCGCAAAAACTGCAGGAATGCAGTTCGATAAAGGCAATGGTAGCAATGTAACGAAGAAAAAGAAATAATAGGCGAAATAATACGCTCTCGCGATTTCTTCTCGACTCCCCCTCTGCTGGTAAATCAATGAGAACGGCCTGTTTCACGTGTTGCGACTGTTTTAATTAAGAGAGATTGTCATTTGATCGTCACCGCGCGTTGCGCGCGACGGAGTAAGATTTTAATTAAAACTTAGCAGATGTCCCGCGCTTGCTATTTACGACAATTGGCGGTAATTGGTCACTTGCTAACATTGACGGATCGCCGATGTCAGCCTCGACATAATTACAAGCACGAATTTACAGCTTTAACACATTTTTTTCGAGCTCGTTTTTCCGAGCAAATTTTCCGATTGTACAATTTCTAATTTCGCATTTCTCGCACACATTTTTCGTAATGTATTTGGTGTACAAAGAAATGGAATTCGAAATTCAGTTCACACGCGCGACTTTAGTTCGCGAAACGTTTCCGTTCGCAGAAATGCGATTTCCGCTGTCGCGTTGACAGCTGTTGATGTTGACACGTGTTATACACGCACCGATAGAAATTGTACGTCGCCAGGACGACATTTAATACCCAGCTGATTATTAGGTCCTAGATCAATCGCTGTCAGCCTCGCACCGGTGCTCGGCCACCACGTCGGCTGTCTCGCCGGCAGATTAATTATTATCGGCGCGGATTATTACAGAGTCCACCGACGGGTATTTGGCGTGTTCCGCAAACATTGTTCGCACACGTAGCTCTCGATGATGCACGCTACCGGATTATCGAACTATTACGAAAACATTGCGGAGGGCGTAAATGAAAAATAAATGCCCGCGGCGATAAACTTCGCGGTGATAATTGACAAACTCGGCGCGTGATATAGAACTAAAACAACATGTCGATATGTGACGCGCCATTCCCGCCTAGAAATGATGGAAATTCCACATGTGTGTGTTTCTAAGTTGAATAGTTTGTCTAATAAAATTGCGAAAAACTTAAATATCATTGAATTATAATAACGACATTATTTCATCACAGATTTTATCTTGATATTTGAGCATTCGCACTAAATCGCACTTCACGTACTAAAGCCATATGACATAATGCGAATAGTTATACTCGGTGACGCGCGTCACGTTCAGAACACGTATTATTACAAAGCGGTCGGTCATCTCAGAACGCGCGCAATTGAAGTAACGTCGTTCTCGCATTACACCGCACCGGTTGCATTTGCATACGCGAGCGTCAAAGGGTCAAATCGAGTTACGAAGCCCGGCAGCGTTTTTACGCGAGCGTTCTCGTCGCGCTTTGCACACGAGACAACGAAACTTCCTGTCGAGTTTACAGCGACTGAATGAGCGAGAGAGAGAGAGAGAGAGAGAGAGAGAGAGAGAAAGAGAGAGAGAGAACAGGGCATCAAGAAACTCCGACCGTCGTAATTTCTGGCTCTAGTAAGCCCCTCTCTGAAACTGTGTCTCGACACATTCTCCTGTTCCGCATGCACCGCCATTACCACCCCACGAAGTCCACTTTGCGCGTTTCTCCGCGCACCCTCGCCGCCATTCCCGCGTATAATTGCCCTATTTAGCGTCCGCTTTATCCTATTTTCCTTTCGGTTACATGCGGAACGCGCGCCCAACAATTTTGTTCATTAGCAAGGATTCGTTAATTGTTTCGTCGAGAAAATGCGTACGTCTGCGAGTTTATCAACACAAAAACCGACAACGCATATATCATTCGCGGAAGTTAAAGAAGAACAATAAGACGACGATGTCAAAAGAGAAAAAAAAAGGTTTTTGTAATTTAAAAATTATTCAGTCAAAGTAATTTTTAAATTGCATAAAAAGAGATACGTATTTGTATTCGAATCGTTCTCTAGAACGACAAATTCTGTATAATATTTTAAATTTGATTTATTCAAAACTGGTATAGGTCCAAATTACCACGCAGGTTTTGCGTATAATTGTATCGTGCAATTTGTTTTATTAAATTTTGCGGATAACGATTCAATAAATCGTCCGTGTGTGTGAGACTAAATAAAATAAAACACAATTTGTAGTTAATTGGAAAGAAATTAACACATTAACATATCTAATTGAGATTTCACATCAAATTACACTCTCACCGTCAATACAGACAGAGAGAGAGAGAGAGAGAGAGAGAGTGCGCATTGTATTCCGATGCGCTGGAATTGCGACACGGTCGCGGCTACGAGCGAGCGATCCTAAATTACCGATTAAATTCAGAGCGAGATCGGTCTTGATGTCTCGTAATAGCTTCATTTAATACCGCGCGTTCATTGCGCGCGGCCATTTAATTATACTTTCGCTCCGCGAGGAGTCCGCAAGAGAAAGAAGAAAAAAAGAGGGAGAAGCTTCCCCTTCGAAATCTCTCGAGGGAGACCGCCGTTGCTGTCGCTGTTATTTCTTACTCCGACTCGGTCGAATCGCATTATCGACGGTATAAATCCGACGATCCGTGTGAGTTTCGTTTAAGCAGCGGCTTGTCGGAGCGCGCGCGCGCGCGAGCGCAAGATCGTCCGAGCGTCGTGACAGGCCTTGAGCGTTGATCGTCGTCGTCGCCGTCGTCGTCGTCGTCGTCGTCATCGTCGTGCAAAACCAGTTCCCGGCTCGCAATCTCGTGTCTTCGTGATTCTCGGCGCGCGTCCGTGAACGTTCGCGCGCATCTGTGTGCGCGCACGCACATCGGGGTGGTTTCGCCGACCGATGAGATGCCCCGCAGCTTTATTGGGCTACCAGTTATTATGATAATGCCCGCGCGCACCGCGCGGACCCCCGAAAAGCAGAAAAGAAGGACGACTAGCTTTCGTCGTCTCACGCGTTTTGCGCCGCGCCGACCAATTTTCTGTTTGCGAGGGACAAAAACGCTCTCGATCGAATCACCGCGGGCCCGATACTCTGTCATTGGTCCGCTGAAGCTGAGAGACTACGATTTACCAAAGAAAAAGAGGAAGAAAAAGAGATGACGGTAATCAGATACCTAGAAAACTGTCTTCCTGCATAAATCGGCGCAATTGATCAACAACAAAGTTTTCTTGATCTTTTACATCATAATCATGTACACGAGAAGCGTTAAAAAGTTCCCCGCGCGCAACGACTGAATAATATTCAATAAAATTTTTCGCACACCCGAGCAATGTTATGACAGATCGTTCATCAGCGTATCGCTTACACGCGAAATAAGCTAGCAATTAAGCGGGCTGCAGTTTCGAGACGAAGCGTGCGCGCGCAACACGAGAGCGAGGTCGCAATTCATCACGTTGCAGCGACGAAAGCGCGCGCGGATTAATGCCCGAGCTGTTTTGAAATGTTACCGTGTCGGTCGTGTCGGAGCAAGTGAAAAATTATTCCGCCGACGACGACGTGTCGGCGCGGCGACACGAAGGACACACTCTCGAATAGCGAGAGATCCGCGAGGAAGACACAAGTCGCCCCCTCGTACAAGGATACTCGGCGACTGATTTATGATCGGAATGACCGGACAGACTGGCGCAAATTACAAGTCGTAAGTCATAATTTAGGTATCCGATCTGCCCCGACATCGAGAAGAAGAGAGAGAGAGAAAGAGAAAGATCAGCCAATCGGCGATGTCGATCGCAATGTCGTGCGCTCCGATCCGATATAGTATGCGAATGTTGATTATTTATAAAGCGGTGTGTGCGCGACGAGAGCCGAAGCTCTGTGAGTCGCGTAGGAAATTGCATCTTTAAACGAGCGCCTGAGCAATTTTGCTCGCTCGGGGAATACACATCTCGACGTCTGTCGATATCCCGACAATGCGCGCAAACCGTCTCCCCATCTATATCGAAGCTATTATTATTGCAACGCTTGCGTAAACCCGTACCGGGAGGAAGAAGCAGAAGGAATTGAATCCGAAGTTATTGATACTGATACATTTATCGCTGTGTAATCGAGAAAAGAAGCTTCATAAGTTACAAGATATGATGTAACTGCGCGATTGAAAAGTTCTCGTAAATTATTGTGAAACGAGATGACACAACAATTTGTATTTTGTTAAAAATTTGTTGTTCGAATACATGTAATCTTTTTTAGATATTGTACATTATATCTCTTCTTTCCGATGAGAGGTTTTTGGACACAGAGGAAAAGGAAAAGAAGAGATAAAACAGAGTATTGGATGTTTTCCCTTTCTTTCCACTTTTTTGACAGCTTCGCTTAGATATTGTTATTAAGTGAAGTTTTGCGAGATTTCGTGAGAATTAATTTTCTATAGAGCAGAGATATAAGACACTTGCACGATCTTACGTAAGAAACACATACTGGCTTCCAAAGAAGCTTGAACCCGTGTAATCGAGTTTTCCGCGACATTCCGGCCTCGTGGATGGCACCAATTATCCGATTTCAATTACTCGCGAAATTCAATTTGCCGATTAAACGAAGTACGCGTTCTCTAAATCGAGTTTATCCGGAAAGTAGCCGGGTCCCACCCCCATTATAGTTAGAAATTCGAAACTTCGTAATTCAATTCAAATTCGAAATAAACCTCGTTTGAGTAGAACGCGATATCTAGTATCGCCGATATATACCAGACGTTCAATTAGCGCTAATAACACGCTGTATTACGGATAATGAGCGCTCGCAAGAAAATAACTCACAGTGATTATCAAGCTTCCTGAAACTAAATTCCAACTTTATGCAAAATATTTTGCACAAAAACATTCGTTTGCCAAGTCAACTTCTTGCGAAAATTATGTATAATATTTCGATAAAGATGATTTTGTCTCGGAAAAAAACAAATAATGTTTCACAAGAACAACACGTGTTCAATGTCAAGACAAATTGTGTGTAGGCTGCAAGTTTTGCTTCTAGAATATGCTCATATGTTGATACAAGTTCTATCCCCGCGCTTACAATCTCTGAATTCGTAACACGGGTCACACGTGACAGTTGCAAAGGTGAAAGGGCTCTCGTCATCGTGTAGCTCTATCAGGGGTATGCGATTACGAGAGAGCTCGCATTCTACGCGCGCGAGAGGGACGGCCGAGTAAAATTAGGCCGAGAGAGAGAGAGAGAGAAAGAGAGAGATCGAGGAACGTTGGGATGCCGTCGGACGGGTTATCTTACAAATGTTCGGACCGAAACCTGCCCGGGTGGGTTACAAACGTGTTTCTGTAACGCCGAGCCCCGAATTCTCGCCTCACAGGCCGCGCTCCGTCTCTCTGTCTCTCTCTTTCTCTTTCCTCATTTCTCGTTCGTATTTTCTTTTTTTTCTCGTCTCTGCCTCGCGCGTCGACGCGCGAGCGCGCTTCGCTCGACGTTGTTGCCCTTGTTGCACGATCGAAACGTTTTATGGAGCGCGCCCCATTGTCGGCCTGATGTATGCAGAAATACGTTACGGGGCATTATGCAGCGAATCCTTTGGCGACGCGGAATTCAGAAAAGCTGTTGACAATGACTGAATTCGGGGTGGAACCGAGACTGTAATTTGTAAGTCGCGCGCTTTAAATGCAAAATTGCATTCCCACAAGAGAATCTCGTGAATTATATAAACTTGTTCCATTCTTGCTCGAGGCTCCACGCTCGACGTTTGTATAAACAATATATCATGCAAAATTAAGTCGCTCGGGACTTTGGGTATACAGCTGTATTAGCGAAACACAAAAGTTTGTATTCCAAACTTATATTCCTCTGCGAAATTGTTGTCGTCACAAATAAAGCTCTCGAACGATACGGTGTGCTTTGATTGGTATTTGGCCAGCACCTAGTGGCGACTCATCCTCAAACAAAATCCAAAGCGAGCAAAACAATTATAGTTGTTACACCGCATTGGAAAGCTGCAGCTCGTCCATTGACTCTCTTCCAGACGGCTGGCTCGTATCCACGACGTGTGTGTTTCTGTGCGCGCGCGTGGCTGCAGACGAAACGTGCGCGCAGTTGGATACATATATATATATGTATATAATGTATATACGTGGCTGTTATATTGATACAAAGGCTCGTCGCGCGAGACGAAACCTGTGATGGCAGGCGAGAGGAAAGCGTGGAATATCGAGAATAATGTGTATCACTCTCGCGGCGCCATGACCTAAATTCGAAACGCGTCGCGCGACCGGTGAAACGAACGAATCGAGACCTCGCTTGAAACCTTCGTCTCAATGTCATCGGGATACGTCTCGACTTAATCGCGTGCCCTGATTTTTATCGTCGATACAAATTGTGCGAAATCGCTGTCAATTTTTTTTCTTCGCATCGCGAGAGGATTATCGGAAAAAACTTCCGATAAAAGATTTGAAAAAAAAAAAAAAAAAAAAATATCTTGCAAAATATATCATTTTGCCGGAACTGCATATGACGTTTATCATGCGTACGGAAAGATTGTTTGGTTCCACAAGAATAAACTTCCACATTGCACGATAAAGGAAGAGAGACGAGAGTGTAATTTATTCCGCGCGCACTATAAAAGCGAGTTTCTAAAAATTCGAAACGACTTCCTTCTTCGGCGAATGCGGGGATCCGTTTAACGATCGAGCCATTAATGATACACGTTCGCGAAACGTCGCGCGGCAGAGAGTTGAGGAACAATGTTAATCTGCCGGCCGACATCGCGGTGCAGCCCCGGCGGCCGTAAATTTCTTTTCGAGTGCGCTGACCGGCAGCGTGCCGATAAACATGGGAATGCGGAAGTGCACCGTTGCGCTTCGTCGAATGCCAGAGTGAAATCAGCGTGAAAACCGCAAGGATTTTATTTAACGCGAAAGAGAGATGTCAAAAGCCTCTCGACTTCGGGAATATCGGCCGAAGTTAAATAGACACGTGAACAAATAATTTCTTTTTCTCACCGCTGTGAAAGTTAAATGTCGATTTTTACACAGTGCAAAAAAAACATATTCTTCAAAAAAACACTCGAATAAAATTGCAATGGTCAAAAATAAAAAAGTGATATTCGCGTAATAATAAAAAAAAAAATACAATTAGAAAATCAGTTTTATGTAACAGTAGATATTTGAGTTGCACTTTACATCAAAATGTATTAATGTTATCAGCAAAACAATTATCGCGGCCTTCTTAACGAGAAATTGTTTCAACCATATATATCTCGCGTACAAAGTAATTAAAGTTTTCTATGAACGACCTGTATCCGTTAATACGGTGAATAGCGAAGATATATCGGCGAAACAAAGCGCGTGCTTACGTAGTACGCGCTTTCATCAAGTAAATTGGAGTCAGTGGATGGGACTTGATAACAGACAATGATAACAGACGAAAACAAAAGCTCCGTGCTTCCGCGGAACGAAACCGCCGGGTGCTCTTGTCGCGCGCGCCGGTTATTCGTACGTGCACATGCAACGCTAGGAAAGTGGTTTGAAAATGGGCCAACGGGTTGTTGGTAGTAAACCCAGATTGCAAACGTGCATTTATTATGGCAGCGCGCGGGCGACGCGCGGAGCGAAACGAAGCGCACAATGAGAGCGGGAGACGCCCCGTTGCCGATGCATTTTAGCACCAAGGCGACAACATCGACCCGCTTTTATACAGTACATCAACGTAAAACGGGATTTATCTTCGTTCGCAAAATTGCGAGCAAATCCCAGCAATCAAACCTACAATTCCACGCTTTTCACGACGAAATATGTGACGTTTAACGTTACGTTTTCTACAGCAAGCAATTAACGGATTAATGAAAATACGTATAAAAATGTAATTATAGAAATTTTAAATTCTTCACGCTTCTAAAGCATGTGTACACAATAATATGAAATCGCGCGACAGATGTCTCCAGATTTGCTGTGACGAAATAATGTAAATAATATATAAAGAAGAAGAAGGAGGATAAGAGAGGGAGATAAGTAAGAGGCGAAATAGCGCGGGGGCTTCCAGAGCCGGCTTGTAAATGGATATATAATAGCTGTTAAGTCGGATAAGCCTACACCTTGGTGTTTATCTCGTAGCTTAGGGTGGCTACGTCTGTTTGCGCCGCAAATTAGTGTTTGCCTCCGTGCACCTTTGCTTTGTCGCATAATTGTGTTTGCTATCGGGCCGGCGCTAATTTCCCGGTATTACTGACCGCGCTTCTACGATGCTGCGGTGCTCCTTGCGGTCGATCGAGGTGGCCGAGAATGTCGCAGTCTACCTACGGCATCCTCGAAACCGCCGGGCGAGGAGCATCCCCCGAACGATTTTAGTAGGAGCGGCGGCTGTCGATAGCCCGACACGCGCGCTCTCGAGTGCCGAGATATCTTCGGACGAGCGGCATGCCGGGATCATTCCGGAAACGATTTCCCGCATTCCATCCCGCGCGCTTATCCCGAAGATAGTATAAAATGCGCACTTATCCCGGAGATAGTATAAAATGCCGGCGCAGTTGTGATAAATGTCTCTCGCATTTCTATCTTTTCACGTGAAACGAAGCGCGAACATATATATCTCACGAAGCTAATGCTGTAGAGAGAAATGTTGCAGCAGACATTGATCCGCGCTGTCGAACTTGTCGAAGTATTTCGATATTTTTTTTTCTACGAGAAATTTATAATAAAAAAAAAAAAAAAAAATACAAGGACATTTTTTAATCGCTGGAATTTCTATTCTTCTGTTATATATCTAACCTGGAGTCACACTCAGCGCTGTGACGTAGAAAATTAAAACGTCAAATACAATTCTCTAGTTACAGCACTGCGTCGAGTCTTTCACACGTCAGCGCGTTGCGTCTGTGGTTAGACGTACATACATATTTCCATCGGGATTTCTATGGATAGTCGTGTTTTACCGTTACCACGGACTGCGGCCTCGTTTCAGCGCGCTTCTAGCGAAGCGTCGTCGCCGAGCGTTTGCATATACACACATACGCGCCGTTTTCGCGGAATCAGGAAACAGAACGCGCGAAAGAACCGTAATGCATACGCCGCGGGACAACGACGTCTCTCCGTAGAAAGACCGCGAAGTGACGCGCGTCGACCGCAATGCACTCCTCGTCGTCGGTTGCACCGGGCAATGCGACTGGCAATTACAATGTCACAAACGCCGCATGCTCGCCGGCATGCCGTTAGGTTCACCGCAGGCCAATAACCCAGGCAGCTAAACTTATTTAGAATAGCGCGCAGCCGCCCACCTTCGTGCGATCTAAACGACCCCCGTTTAGAAGAGGAAGAGAAAAGAGAAAGAAAGAGAAAGAGAGAGAGAGAGACACTGTCGCTGCAATACGCGCGATCGACATGCCTTTTATGTCGTGGCGACCGGTCGCCACGACCTTTCACCGTCCGACGAAAATACGTCGTCGATTCTCTATGACGATCCGTCACGCGATAACGAACGGCTCCTGTCTGCCGAGAAACTTGTTCGCTCGCTCGGCTGCAAGTAGCGGCTCGTTAGCGATAATCGTTTCATCGATGACGAGAAAGATGGAAGTAAAGATTAAAGTGACGTGTACAAGAACTGACGACAAGTTGTTTGTAAGTTGAAAATCATGTACAACAAATGTAATTTACCTCATAGTTATTTTGTACCGAGTAATTAAAATGTTTCACGTGTGTACATACGCACACACAACAAGTACATTAAACCTGAGATAATTAACGAAGTAATTTCAAATACAGTGTTCTGCGAGAAAGAGTGATGGCAAATTTTGCCCATTTTATGGACCTCGAATTTCAAACTTTTTTTCATGGCAAATAGTACTATTAGATGAAACATTAATCCCAGTAAAATTTCGAGATGAGCATAGGTTAGGTTGGTAGGCACGGTTCCGGAGATACAAGGAAGTGAGAGTGATGATTTCCAGTCAGGGTGTGTTGCAGGAAGAATGCGTGGCTGAAATTCATGTAATATTGTGGGTATATTCTGTGGAATGGATCATCTATGATCCATTGAATATTACATTTTGGTTAATCAAATTTTAACATTTTGCTGGAATCGGCAATTAAAAACAAAAAGAAGATCGATATATCGATATGCGATATATATCGATGTGCGATATATATCGATGTGCGATATATATCGATATGCGATATATACATAGAAGATCGATATATCGATATGCGATATTATGATGTTTACATAAACAAATCTTATTCCTGCTCAAAACGCCTCTTCATATCTCTGGAACCGTGCTTGCTCATCTTAAAATTTCTCTGGGATTAATGTTCTATCATAGTACTATTTGGCATTAAAAAAAGTTTGAAATTCGAGGTTCAAAAAAATGGACGAAGAAACAGATCTTTTTGCCATCACTTTTTTAGCTCTCTTCCGCATTTGTCACATCTCAATCATCGACTTCCGGAAAATACACTTGTTTTCTTAATCCCACGCACGTTCGCGAATTTCTTTTTTTGTTTTTCCGTCATCGACTCGACGTCAATCATTTCCTATGAATATCGCCACTTCCGGCTGGAGACTAACGTCAGGTTGATCGCGCATTTCCTGCACGGACGACATTCCGATCTCGCTCCTTTCGCCGCGCTGAATGCGCTCCCGCGAAGTTATTAACAACGAGGGGAGGCGGAGAAAACGAGGGACAGAGATTGCAGTCGCGTTTCTCGGCTGCTAAACGAGATCTAGATTTTCATGCGCTCGGCACAACTGTCACGTAGGAATGCCATTTTGCCAAGGGGGCTTCCACCGAGCTTTTTATCAAGCGCGCGAGTGCGCGAGCGTACGGGGTGCCGCCGCCGTCGTCGCTAACGCGCTTTCAATTGGTCGCGATGCGAAAAATCCGCGACTGCTTACGGTTTTTCGCACGCGATTTCACGCTATCCGCGTCTCGCGATTGAATAAAAAAAAAAAAAAAAAAAACAAAGT